>OX579678.1:2132385-2330016 GCA_951230905.1 Cheilosia variabilis | reverse complement strand
TTTTATATTCGTAGGGATCAGTTGTCCCAGACTGTAAAGACCGTTTTCCCCTTTTTTATCAGCAAAGCCAATAATTTTCCCCTTAATTCGAAAAAAGTTCCCCTTTTTCCCCTTATTGAAATTTGACTTTATATTTATATGAAATTTTAATTTGAAATGATTGGGGACGATTAAGTATCTAGTTTAGTAAATCTGAAAGCCCTCTCACTAGATGTATCTCGGTTTTGATTGGGGGAAATCGGTCATGTGAGCAGCTGTTTCAGTTGAGGTTTATGGAGGGGTAGCCGATGAATCTAGTCAAGAAATTCGTGACTGAGTACTAAGTTGACAGTTCTCATATGTGGCTGACGTAGAAAAAGTGACGTTTCCGACCATTCTAGTTTTTCCGTTCAGGTTACATCTCATCCAGACCATTCTAGTCGACGTAAAATAACTCGATTCTTGAATGTGCCCATTTTCTTTTCTGTTAGACAAAACGCCAAATCGAGTGAATGCATTCAGATACACAAAAATTTTTACGTAGACGTTCGATGGGCTGTTTTCTTTCACATTTAGTGTGAACATTTCATTCTGAGTAAACATTGAAATTTATTTGTAATGGAAATGCGTTTAAATTTAACTTTAAAGCAATTTAAGTTTTGAAGAGTTTTTTTGATTTGTTCCCCTTTTTTTAAGTTTTCCCCTCGTTTTCCCCTTTTTCATTCTTTTTCATTGAAAAAGCGCCAAAATTGGCGCTTTTCCCCTCCATCTGTGACCACTGGTACAGACTCATTTGTTAAAAGAAAAGAATATGTCTGACAGTAGCTGCGGTCGCCCAAAGGCCAAGAGTAATTCCCCCGATGTTCGCCCTTTCTTCTGTCCAAAATTTGCCAACCATGTTAACAGTAAGTGAAAGAAGTTCAAGTAGCAAGAGATAACAAATAAATCCTGAGGTATTTCCATAAAAAAAAAACAAGATTAAATTGACGTTTCACCAGATGTAGTCAACTACTGTCAAATCGATCAACCAAAAATTGTGATAATTGAAAAAAAATTAACCAATTCAAAAGTTTAAAGTAATAAAACATAAGTTTCAGAAATCTTAAAATATTATTGGCTTATAATTTAATTCTACAAAATAAAATTAAAGTTCTGATGGTTGCATTGGCTAGGAGAAGTCGCTGTTTTTGTCGCCCACAACTCGATCAAAGCCGCCTCGTTCTCTGACAGCCAGCTCTTCCTCTTTTTATTATGCGTTGTTTGAATGATTTTCTCTGCAATGAATGAAAATAGATAGATTAATGTAATATATAGCCAAATATGAATAAATACTTACTTTTCGCAGTTAATTGAAAATTGAATTCTCTCAGAAATAAATTCTTTTTTTTTTATGACACAATGTCAAATACAGCTCTGTTTGCCTTGTATTTTTGACATCTCGAGCTGTGTGTTCACAACCCGGACTGTACAAGCAAACCTGGTTGGTAATTGAGATTTATTTCTAACCTCCCTTTTCATGAGAATAACTTTTGTATGATAAATCCCGAGATTTATGCGGGATTTAGAGAAATTTTTCTAGATCTCGCAGTTAATCTCCGGTGGAATACTGCGCTTAGACAGCAAAACTCTATATTTCCATTTCTGGTCTTCACGTGCCTCATGGATTTAAATGCAAGGATGTAGAATTTAATTTTTTAAGGCATCGCATTAAAACTACTCACACAATCTGCATGGATCTCTCAAGCATAACATCGGGCTTAATGGAGCAACATTCAGAAAATCAATGGCAGCGATAGCTCTGAGCCTTGGAAATTTACACCCATTTTTCGCACTGTAAACATTTTTTACAGTGCGAAAAATGGGTGTAAATTTCCTCCTTAATCGGTAATATTTCTCAAAAGATTTCAAATTTGAAGCTTTCTGAAAGAGGGCAGATTTGATTTTTGGTCAGTGAAGATTGTTGCATAGACAAGAACAGATCTAAGCAATACAATTTTTGGTCACGGGCAAAGCTTCAGACTTTATTAAATTTCAACGGTATACCTGAACCCAAAAACGGTTATTGGAATGTTTTCAAAAAAATATTTAACCAATTTTTGACACGCCAGCATATAAACTTGTTAACCGTGAGGGCAATAGCTCGTTGGCTAGTGGGTTAAACTATCCCATGTTTACACTGCGAAATCTTAAGGTCTTTTCTCCCATGCTCGACTTAAAACGAACGTCTGACAAGCACCCAAGAGAATGACTTCCCTGAGAAGGCCTTTCAATTGAGCTATTCAACAAAAAGTATCAAGCTAAAAAATAAAAAATAAGCTCCCAAAAAAAATGCTTCTGAGAAGGGTTCTACATGAATTTGTTGCACCAAAAACTAAGATAAATCGAACAAAGTTTCCAGTAGAACTAATTCATAACAATTTATTGTTACTACAACCCTGGTGCCCAAATGCGGCAAAAGTCGACAGAAGATCTTTCAATTGAAATGACTGCTTAATTTCATATCAGCTCTGAATAAAGTTCATCAAGTGTACACTTGATTCACTGGAAATCAGCCGCAGGTCTGTTATTTGACTATCAAATCGAGTCACCAGATGTAAGTCACAGATATTATTGGTATCATATTACCTACATCCACACACTTCATATTTTCGAAAAGTTCATCCTGGCAATTAGGCGTATTAATTATTCAGTACAGACACATCTTCAAAAGAGATATAAATCAAATTGAACAACTCATAAAACGTATCACGAAACACTGATAAATTTTGTCCGTAGCTGTCGTTCTGTTGCTCCGAGCGTAACCAAGAAATAAACAATAAAATTCTAATTAATGTCTTTCTAAGCCTTGAGCCACTCAATGTAACCATAGAACCTTAAATATCTGTCAAATACCGAGATCATTCATTTCCCTTTTGAAATTATCAGGGAATTACGCCTAGGATCTGTGGAAGTATCATTCTCCTTGTTTCATTCGTGTTCACATGAGTTCACTGAGAAATTAAATTAAACTTTTCTTCTGGATGCTGGAGACTTGTCTGCAAGTTCCTTTTCATCGTCATTTACCCATACATGAGTGGTGAGGGAAGAGAAAAATGCTTTTTGGGTTTCTGGATTTTTGATCCTTTTCCTTTCATTGCATAGTTGGGTTCAAGTTTCCCTTATTCTGTTTTTTGTATTTATTTCACCTCAATCGAAAAATCGGCAAAGGGTCCGCATGCCACAACAACAGTCAACAGAATTGGAAGTGCGGTCAGGGGGGAGGGGGAATATAATCCCACAAAGCAACTGAACGTCCTTCAACGAAGAACAATCCTCTCTCGAGAGCTATGCTGAGTTATTTCAGTTCTTTAATCATCAGCCACCCATGCAAGTATTCAAGAGTACAATTGCTATACCTACATACAGCATGTGATGTGGACTAGGACTGGTATATGTGTTTTCATGTCAGGACTTTGATAGTTAGCATGTGGAAAATGTTCTGCATTTCGAAATCTACTTATGGTATTGTTTTCTGTTTTTTCCTCATGGATGCTTATAATCATGTTTTTTTAAATGACTGCAACCGCTACATCAAGAGGACAATTATACGGAAAAAAATTAACTTCACAGTTTTATAGCAACTTTCAATTGTGAGAACGGTGGAAATCAGATAAAATGGAAAACACAACTTTGGGCGAGGGGTTGGCCTTTTTTTGTTTTTTTCCACTACTCACTTATGCATTAGTTTTAAGGACTTTAAAAAGGGCACACTTGCTAGAAAAACACTAATTTACATAAAGGTCAGGTGCGGGACCCATCTGCCTCATTCGCCATTATCCCTTATTTGCATGGTCGTTATATTGATCTTATTTATCATCATTGAGTTACTCTTGAAGCTTGAACTTCTCCAAAGCATATGCGGCAAACATGGAGTACATCTTCTGAAGAAATATTCCGAAAAAAAAATTCTTAAAATATTAAACGGATCTACAAAATAAGTTTCAAAACTTTAGCTCTCGAAACTTTAGAGCACCCCTATCGGTCATCCCACCAGTGGCAAGATTTCGAAAAACTATTGGATTTACTACTGCGTAGGTAAACTTTTAAACTATTTTACGGAAATTAGGATGCCAAACAGCTGGCGTTGAAATGGGGTTACTTGGGCGTACAAAGTCACAAGAACCTGCATGCGATTGGCTGGTAGGTGGCCGTTGGCTACTTAAATGTTATAACTCGTGTAATTTATTTATGTCTAGTGATTTGGACAGCTTAGGTGAACGGGTTGAAACTTTAAAAAAATAGTATGAGCACCTTAACTTTTTGCTCTCTTTACTTTGGCTGTCAGGAGCATCCTTGAGATGTTCCTTAAAACAAGTTAGGTTCCTTTCACTTTGTGACAAAGTTGTTTATTATACGAATGTTTGAAAAAAGGGTTTCTATATATTTGCAGCTTAATTTTGACAGAATCTCTCACCACATCAAGCTACAGTTTGATTTGGCTTGAAGCATTCCTCAATGAGATGCCCTAAGACTGAAGTAACTCCAATCTACTGATGTAATCTGAGGCCATCCGCTTCTACATCCATCGGAAAGCTGTATATTTTCAACCGACAGGCATTTCTAGGGTTGTCTGATAATCCAAAAGGTTTCGACCTATTGCATCCTTCCGTTTATTACTGAATACCCTTCAGAACGATAGAGACGTGTATGACTCTCGGGATCATGACGTTAACTAGAACGACTTAAATATAGAATGGTTAAAATCTCGAAAATGAATTTGATAAATCTCGAATGGGTCAAAATCTAGAAAGTACAAAAATCTCGAAAGACTCTATCTCGAAAAAAATCTAGAAAATAAAACTGCTTTCGAGATTTTTATAATTTCTTAAATTTAGTCCGAAAGTAATGAAAACAAGTCTAGAATGAACATTCTATAGCTTTTTTATTGAAAATAATTAATTTTTAACAAATACTCATAACAAAATACATTATTTTAAAAATAACTATAACTATTCAACAGAAAATAAATTTACATATTCGATTGATTATCTAAACGTAAACAAACTCATTTTTCAATAACAAATATGTACAAATACCTATACAAAAAAAAAGTGATTACTGATATATTTACAAGCTCAACTCGAGTTATTTTCTTCTTTTGGGCTTTGCCAGGGGGTAAATATACTCTACACTGAGATGAAGTTTCCACCTTAGATTTAAAAATAATTTGAGAGGGTTGGTCGCATGTGTCTTTAGCGTTTGCTTTTATTTGAGCATTCGCTTTGTAGACACTTTTTTTATGTGCCAAAGCTGTGTGAACATGATCAGATGGCATTTTATGTACTACGTGGTTACCGTCAGTTTCAATTGTGGTAACCCTGCCTCGACAAAGATGCGATTTATTTAATTCACAAAGCCAATAAAACACATTTTTCACTGTTTAGTTCTTATGATAAATGAAACCATTTATCTCTATTTTTACTAAGCCCTTATTTGTTTTAATTTGATTAACTTTCATTTTCATTTGTCCCACTCTTTGACTCTATACGTACACGGAAAAAAAAAATTTATATAGGCAGCTAGTGTCGGAGTTAAGCCACGCGGTGCTTTGACAATAGCACGTCAATAAGGTTTAAGAAGACCTGTTGTTTTTTTAGCTGACTCATTTGTTTGCATGAACAGTGAATCAAATTGTTGTTGAAATTCAAATAGTTTTCCGTATGAGTAAATCTTGAATTAATATTAATTTTTGAGACAATGGTAACAATCCGCGCGCGCGGATTTTTTCTTTCGAGATTTTTTTTCTAGATTTTTGCTATTTGAGATTTTTTTTCGAGATTTTGGTGCGAAATTTTTTTCATTCTAGATTTTTTTTTCGAGATTTTATTTTTCTAAATTATGGTTTTGTGTATTATATTTTTCTATATATCAGGGTAAACCCATGACTGTCGCATCCCTGCAGCTCTTATAGCCATTTTCTTAGGACCCCTAAGGGCATACCAGAAGATGATGTTCTCCAATGGATTGTGATAACCTTGTCTATGGTTGATTTCCCTTTGCAAGTGGTCTGGTAGGAAGTGGAAGTCCAAAACACGTGACTTTCCAAGCTGCCTCTTAAAAATGGAGTTCGAAAACTTATGAAACCCTGCAAGAAGGTTGTACTGTTTTTACTTGATAGTGATATATGCTGAACGAACAAACCCTGGTTGCCACCTAAAGCTGATTTACGACTTAACTGGAAGGCCCTACAGTTCGCAGTAAACCTGGGACACAACTAAAAGGTCTCCCGAGTTTGCACGATCTTTACCCAACTATCTCCATTTGTGCAACCGCCATCTTGGGTTTCATGCGATCCCATTTTTCGCGACGCCTTCTGCTTAAACATGCGACTCTGGGTTGGACCAAAGTTATGCTCATTTGCACTACAAGTAGTAGGCGCCTAAGAAATTTGTTTGTCTAAACGGCTAAGACTATCTTTGTCGCCATCTAAAATGACCACTCCTCAGATTCGTAGAATAGGAAGGACTTATCTTAAAGGTATTTTTTAAGGTTCCGTACCCAAAGGGAAAAAACGGAACCTTATTAGTTTCGCTTTTGTCCGTCCGAATCCACTTTTTTTAGTTCACTTTGTACTTCTTAAGAGGTCCACACGAAGGAGTGACCTTCTCAGTCAAAAGATGATTGGTGGGCTCAGTGGCTAGGGGTCCCGTGATATACTTCTCGATTCACCCGTTTTGGTCTGGCATAAGAATCGTTGTAAAAAGATTGTCTTAGGGTCATAAGTGGACCTGTCGATCCATCCAACTGTTCAATTGTAAAAGAAATTTGCAGCAATTTCCTATAGAAGTCCTTCGTCCAATTTTTATTTGAGTATCCTCCGTAGAGTAGTAGCTTATTTGGGTATTTCGAATGTTGGCCGAAATAATTTGCCCTAGAAAACTGCCAGCGTGTTGATATGCACGGTACTAATTTTTAGTGTCCTGGCTAAAATCACCAAATGAAAACATTTCCAGAGAAAACTATCAAGTATTGCCTACTGTAAGTTTAAGATGATTCAATTTAAGTCCTTTTCAACGAAAGTATAGTCCCTCAATTTTTTTAAACAACTTTACATTTTTGTTTACACTTCGCATCAATTAAATAGGTTTAGTGCAGTTGGGAAACTCCTATTTCAAGGTCTACATTCTCAAAACAGAATTCGTCTGGCGTCAAAATACGTCCTTTCGCATGGTTTGTCATACAACATCAACTTGTACTTGTTCCCAGGGTTGAATAAAAATGTCGATATCACAGTATTGTTCCGCATACAATTTTCCGACTCTTGGGCTTCAAATGGAGCATGGAGAAATATCCTACACCAATGTCATTGAAATACTCCACGCGATGCGAATGTAAATTCAAAACTCTTGTAGGTACCCACATTTTAAAGTCAAATTCATTTCACATCGTCCTTCAATGCACACGCACATTTTACTCACGTATATCTCCCTTTCTCTGCTTCAACAAACTGCCAACTCCACTTGTGCAAAAAAGGGTATAAAAGATATATATTCCCTCTCCAAGTGGTTAGAAAAAAAAAAAGTTACCATTAAGTAAACATCTCAATAGAGTATATTTGCAAGCCAACTCAAACTTAAAGAATGCAAATAAAACCATCAAAACAAAGCAAGCAAAAAAAAATACTCTCCATTCAAAGTTTATACCTCTGGAAACAAAAAAAAAAAAAAAAACTTATTTAAGGCAACACGCCATTATGAAGAAACTGGGGGACTTAAAATATTTAAAAAAAATAAGCTCTTTTAAATTATGCTCAAACTTATTGACTAATTGGAATTTCAACACTTTGTTTACCATTACAGTTGCATAATCATGAATTCGTTGAAGTCTGCATGAAGATCCTTTATCAAGTCGAACTGCAGCGGACAACTCTGGAACAGATGTGGGGCTTCTCGGTGGAAGCTGAACTCATCGAAAATGCTGAACGTCAGGACGAGCTGTGCTGCTATGTTAGTCGAGTGGAGGATAAAAGCGTCGCAATGCATAATGGTGAGTAGGGAGAGGGATTGTTGTTTAAATTGCTTGTCCTTTTTACTTTTCTCCTCCATCTATATCGTTGACAATTTATTTTATGCAAAATGTATATGTGTGTGTGTGAAAAGTTATATTATGCGAATCGAAGAAAGCGTTTTCTGTAATCTGATGCAGGGTACCCGCCATGGAACTTCATCAGTTGAAAGATTTAATTTCATTTTAAGACACATGACGGATGTAATCGATATGCACTGTGCTGTTGATTTGTTTGTAGCTTCCTTGCAAGGACTAATAGACAAACAGGGGGTATGAGGAAATTAAGCGATGAGTGCATGACAGTTTAATATTAAATTGAATTCGTGTTACGTTTTTAGTGCGGAGGGTTGCATACATTTGTTTTGAGCATTGCGTCTGCATTTGGGTGTCATAGACCTTTCTGCGGGAAGTCAATAAAACACACGCAGTGTTGGAGCTGCCTTGCGATACGCTAAGGGAAGAGCAAGCTGAAATGAATTTCGATCTCGAGGTGTAAATAGAGAACTTTCAGGCTTAAAAAACTCGTCCTGCTAAGTTTTACAGCGATTTTTTTACCCGGTGATCCTTAATAAATATATATCGCATATGACTTTTAAACTGGAGAAGCCATTTTAGAAACCGTCTTGGAACTTATAGGTTACCTCCTGGTTACGCATATTTCTGTCTAAAATAATGTAACGAATAATGCAGCTTTTGAGAGTAGTTACGATTTCATGCATGATGTTAGGAGGACTTGCAATTGGTGCAGGTTAATTTCACTGAATATCTGCTTCAGTACAAATTATGGAATGGGCAAAGGTCAGAGTAGTCTTCAGTATGCCAGTGGATGCCAGCTTGATACTAGTGTAGGGTCGCCCATTAGCCGAATGGCTCGTCTCTGTATGCTGTCAAGTAGGTTTAGTGAATATTTTAAGGCCAGGCTCCATTCCTGGAAGTCATACTCGAGGCCTAGTCTAACCTGAGTTTTGGGCTGAAGTATATCTTTTCGGCAACATTGACGTTGATCGATTTTGGACAAGACCACTTGCCATTGGATTGTGAAAAACACCCATACCCTTCAATTAGCTACACAGCTGTCATCATTGTTATTCGTGGAAATATTTATCAATTAAATTTTTGCGAATTGTGTCCTTTTTCAATGCTGGTATTCAAATTAGCATTGTCCTAGCAAAAGATCAACTCACCCTTTTTAACACATATTATGATCTACAGAATTTAATTCTTTGGACCATCCGATTTCAGTTTCTGTAAGAAAGGTACAGTCGAACCCTCATAATATCACATCAAACGGGCAACAAAATAATGTGACTTAAAGCGGGCTGTGACTTTAAGCGGGTTGTGACTTTTATACATTCAGGTCACATATATTAAGACAATCGACAAAAGAAAATGTAAATTCACACCCCATTTTTGCATTGAAGACGACTTCCATACATATTACGTATGGACTGTGAAATGTGACTATAAGCGGGCAAAATTGCATGCAGCTTTTCTTTGTAAGCATATTTTTTGTGTGATTTTAAGCGAGTTGTGATATTGAGCGATGTGCTAATAAAAGGTTTTTTGCCAGTACAAATTGTACAAAAAAGACAACTGGCTTCGCATTAGTGTGATATTAAACGAGTAGTGCTATTAAGCGATGTGACATTATCCGGGTTCGACTGTATACCATTCTCTCAGCCTTCTTTAAGTTAATCTTGACTTACTCCCTGCGTGGATATGAGCTTAGAACTTCCAGAACCTTTAATCATCACTTCTAGAAGGCCGATAATGATAAAACGGGATCCGGTCGAAATTCTGCTTTGCAAAATTCTGTCTTCCCACACAAAAATGTTGCTTAACGAAATTCTGCTTTACAAAATTCTGATTTTCAAATTTTAAGCAAAAAAATTCTGCTTATTCTGCTTTTTTTTCAAACTAACAAAAAATGTAAACGACGAGAAAAGAAGAGAAGATTTGAAAAAAAAATCAATTTTAAATTTATAAAACATTAAAAATTATTTACTTTTAATTTTTAAGTAAAAATAAAATTTAAATTAAAAAGAAACAAGAAAAAATAGATTAAATATTGACAACAAATTTGAATGAAAAAAAAATTATTCGAAATTTAATTAAAAAAAGATAGTCAGAAATTATAACTTTTATTTATTATAATTTCATTTGTTTTCTTTTTATACCTACTTTATTTCGGCAGTATTTATAAAAGGACAGCCGAAATGATGTTTAATCAAAATTCTTTCGACTCGGTAGGATTTTCGAATACTCTGAGACCATTTTCCTAGGAGGTTCGTTGTAACTACTGCTACGCTGAGATTGATAATTTAGTGGACAAAGAAAGACTTTTCCTCAGGCTTCCTAAAAAATATCAATAGCAGTCTCGCTTCTTTTAGGAAATAAGAAGCTACAAATAAAAATTAAGAAAAGAGGAATTAAAATTAGAAAAAAATGTCCACTCTGCTTTACAAAATTCCAAACCTTTTTTTATTGTTTGCAGAATTTTGTAAAGCAGAATTTTGAAAAGTAGTACTTAGAAAAGCAGAATTTTGAAAACAGAATTTTGAAAGCAGAATTTTGTAAAAAGAATTTTGTCCCATCCAGAATTTTGTCCCCCCACCCCGATAAAACATAACTTTTTATGCTCAAACACCTTACAGCACAACAAAGAGTTGCAATTTCATAATAATTTCCTTCATGAAAGTTCGTCAAATTTTTGCTAATTGTTGGCCTTCCTAGTCCTTTAAAATTGTAAGACATATTTTTCACTGACTTTCTATATGAATAAAAACCACCAGACAATTATCTATTCTTGAGCATTCGCAAAAGTGTTAGTGTGGAAATCTCAGCTAGACCAGAAATGACTAAGCCATGTTGACATACTTCCAATCACTTCACTGCAGTGACACACCCCAAGGGATTATACATAACATCACTCCTCAGTGGAGTGAAACTACCATAGTAACTTCGCTCATAAAATATTGACCGACGCACTCACTTAGTGACAAGTTTGCACAAACAGCGCACTCTGTTTATTCAGGTGCATAATTTACCAAGTGGAAAAAGTGCAACAACCTCAAGTGCACGTTGTGCAACTAACGCAATCTTCGATACAAAATTTTATATAAATATAAATATAGAGTAGTAAAAGTCAACCAGCACGGGGTGAACTTTTCTAATTATTCTGCCATTCCTCGAGCAAAGAAATCAGAAATTTCCATTACTTATCATATCATGCTGCACTGCACCGTAGGATATGGCTCAGGTATATACCTACACCCGCAGTGCGCATTCTGTCCATCTCTCGACAATCATAATATTTTCCAATTATCTCACACAACTTGTGCAACCACCTCTCGGGGATGCCATCGGGAATAGTGAGACTTCTCTGAGCACCAAAGCACCTTGGATATCGTCTTGGCAAAAGAGAGGCGCCACCTCCTTGCGTTAATTTCTGTTGACTACTAAATTAAATTTGATTGGATTTTCAGGACATTTGACGTTAGTTTGGATAGGTTTTTTTTTTTTTGACAGAGAGAATTTAATTATACACCATTTGGGAGGAGATGGAATAATCAGAAACATTTATACATGAACGGTATCGCCTGAGTCGGTTGACTTTTATGAGGTTATCATCCTCAGTTGTCAGGTGAAACCACCGCACGCGACACGATGTTGACCCTATAATATTGCGTTGTAGCTAGTTAGCAGCAGAGGACTGGTAAGCTGCGTCGTAATTGTGTTAAATTTCAGTTTTCCAACCAACGGCCGGCTCTTTGGCCCGGGGCTAGATGAAGCGAACGATAATGTGATTTTCGTATGACATTTTATGTTGGGAGAGAAATTTTTTTTTTTTTTTAATTTCCAGTTGTGGAATCAAATTAGTATTGATTGTCGCGATGGCCATCATGAAATGAGCTGAGTGGTTTATGGCGTTAATTTGTGCGAGTTTTTTATTTCACATTTTTTTCCTGATGTGCTAATAATTTCTTTAAAGAGAAGCTATCGAGTCGCTTTTTCGTAATTCGATTTTATTTTTTCGCTCATACGCCGGATCAATATTTAAGGGAGGCGTTTCGATTAAAACTTTGTTAGACGCATTTAATTACGGTCTTATTTCATTTTTTGACTTTAATCCGGGTGTCGTTCCGCCAAATGGTGTTTATTTCAATTTTGTTGTATATTTGCTTGAGGTAGGAAATATTTATTCATATATATATGAATGGGAGAATTTTTTAATTCATAAAAAACATATGCCTTTTAATTATTTACTTATTTTGCCATCTCATAGCATTTTCTGCATTTTATTGGAATGTTCCAAGCGCATAACTTAAACGCTGAAAAGCTAGGGATGGACTTTGGTGCCTAAAGATTAGAATACATTTAGAACTCAATTTTCGCCGACATCTGCCCCGTACTCCAGATAGTACTCGGTATCTAAAAACGGACCTCTCTGTACGTGTTTTTCGTATAAACATTCCCTAGTTGTAGACCTCAGCACAGTACCTGAGGTTGAAAATACAGTATCAAAAGTTGAAAAAAATTGTGCACGACTTCGTCATATTTTGCTAGCATTCGCGTATATAAAATTCAGACGAAATGTTTTTCCAATCACGGCGATAATTCAGAAAAAGTTGAAATATTTAAGTTTTTTGACCATTGCAATAGCACGAAATTTTGAAGACAGGGAGATTCCATGACGGTTTTGGGAACAAAAGCTTATCACCTCCTTAAAAAAAAATATAAAACCTTCGTTTTGGGCCTAAAGACCGATTAGGAAGTTTTTAAGAACTGAAGACTTTAGTCGGGTTTTTGATCAACCCCGACAATATAATGAACATGGGCCTTTTCTAATCACTTTTAAATTTTTTCAAACATGTTGAACCTTGAACCTTTTGAATGGGATTGAGAGGAGAAAGTGCAAAATGTAAATGTGATTGAGGTTGAAAAAATAAGACTAGACAATTCGTTGCTTTATTTCACTGACTAACTTCTTTGAAATGACTTCAACATTTCTTGAGGTTATGCGAGTATATAAGAAGCAACAAAACTACTAACCTCGGTGGAAAATTGTAAACTTTTTCCATTTCAAGACGTTTCCTTTCACCTAGGCATTTTAAAATTATTCTCAATTGATAAACCCAAACACCTCTACAGCCTCGTAAAATGAGCATGCCGTTGACCTAAAGCCAAAGCCACCACTATAACCGTTGCTGTTACTAGTGAGCACCAAAGAGCGATTCTTAATTTAACAAATTGACTAAGGACTTTCAATAAGACTAAGACGAAGAATGCTTCTTAAGTTAATCATTAGACTTCGATAGTAACATTTTCTTTACCGAGTTTTTCAATATGAAATTTAATGCACAGGCATAGACAAATCATGCTGAGACCATCAGCTCGCAATCCCCCTCAGTTTTTTTTTTCAAATTCGCCACTTTGTTTTTCTATCGGTGTTATGTAAATTAAAAATCCGTGTGACATGCAAAAACATACAAAAAATACAAAAATAAATGCGGCCATCCGCGGCAACCGAGGGGAAATGTGATAGAGTTCGGGAATACCACATTTCTACATTCCTGAATGCCATTGGTTAGTTTTAATAAACTGTTAAAAGGCGAATATTTTGAATTGTTTTGTAAATAAAACTACCTAAAGGAGATGTTCTATATACTGGAAACATATTAGGACAAACATGGTTGTGTGTTTTCCGCTTTTGGATATGATTAACTTCGATTTCGTCTGTAAATTTTTCTTAAATAATGAAGAAAATTTGCTCAAAATGGTTTTTATTTCTCTTCAACTAATCTACATTGCTTATTTTCCATGAATATTTTAACTTTATTTAAGCAACTTATTCCCAAAAAAAAAAATTCTATCCACACGGAACGAATAATTTCAAATTTAACGGATACAATTCTATGAACGCTGTCAGCAGCTTTGCCTACAGCGGAAGTAACATTATGCATGGTGCGAGTTTTTTGGAGAGCCGGAATTTTGTATGTTCCGTGAAATTTGTCAATACGAATTTCTATGTAACAATACCTAGCGTTTGCCACTCCATAAAAATAGGCAAGTAACGCGAAATCGGCCGAAGTTGGTGGTCTCAGTATTGTCTCTGGTACAGGTCTTAGCACTCTGAGTTTCTTTCTCTCCCCACTGCCATTCAGATGTGAGTTGCAATTCTCACCGCTTAAGTTTATTTGTGACGTTTCTTGGTCAGTAAGTCTTCAAAGTCCACCTCTACCATTTTTACTTAACCTACTAAACTAGGACCCAAACCACTCTATCTCCGAAGGATCTATACCCGACGAAGATTCCTTTTGTTTCGAATCTAAAATCGGCCTTATTTAGTCCACCTACGGACAAAGCAATTTACAACTTACGTTTTACCAAATTTCGAATTTAAAATAATAATTTCTGTAATGAAGACAATTTATCTGCAGCACTTAGTGTAAGTCCATATTTACCCTGCTTATGATCTTAATGCAGCGAAAAGCTATTCACCAACTTACCGGATTATATAAAACCATACTGATCTCATTAAAAAGGCTTCTTGTGCACACCACCTCAAACTCTGGCAACCGCCAATGCTTACAAAGCTATTAACCGTCTCCCCACACACTCCGTCCGCCACATCCATTTATAAATATCTCAACTTAACCTAACAAAAACATCAGAGAAACCGCATCTTTTTCGTAAAAAAAAATGAAAACCCATATTCCAACCACACTCCGGCACTTCTATGTTGACACATGCAAAGATCTCCCTCTAGGAGTTACCTGTCATTATCATAACACCAAACTAAACAAGGATTTTCTTCAGCTGCTTCTTCTTGGGTGTGTGTGTGTTTTTTTTTTTTTTTTTCCTTTCTCCTGCTAAGGAACATTTGTTTTGCCATGCTGTGTCACAGGGTGCCGGTATAGTATAGAGTGATGGTAGATGGTAATGTAGCTATGAATAACCGCAACCAACCAGGAGACTTATATACTTTTGTTTCACCCGATGTACAAACATCTCAAGAGAATACAAGTGATTCTTTCTTTGCCAGCTTATGTATGTACGAGTCTTATGTCTGTGCTATGCGCTTCCATCCCATCCATCATTCATCTCCAAAGAAGCTGAGGAATAATTTGCATTTTTCTTACCGAAGGATATCCACACACACACACACACACACACATCCGTTGCCAAGTAGAAGCGTGCTCTTTCAAGAGGACAGAAAGAACAAACTTAAGTTGACATTTGCATGCAACCTGAAGAGTGAGTAAGTAACCCTTTAGCGGCAGCAGATATATAGAAAGGTCGTCCTGCGCCACACATATAAGCGCACAAGCCAGTATAACGCTAACCTGTATTTTCTGCAATTTTCCTCGCCTTTTCGGTTGAGTTTTATGTAAGAGTCTGTTTTCAATAGACGAAAATGTCTGACAAAAAGAGAATCTCACTTTTACGAGTTTAAGGACACAATAGGATGGGCCCAGTGAGGCAGGATGAGCGCGCCGCCCTCTATTTGCGTACAACTAAGTTAAAAAGGATTTTGCTCACCTTGTGTCTCCCGCTGCTTGATGCTGTAAGCCTTATCAATTGCACTTTAAGCGCATTAGAGCATCTGGCACTTTAGAGCAGCAGACCCTCCAACGTGCACATCCTTTTTGCTCGTGGCTTCAAAGAGGCACAACCTCTGTCCTACCCCACTTCTGTATGGAATTATGAATAAAGGACCCACACTCGGAAACAGCTCATTGCACAGTACTTGCACAAAGATCTCAAACAATATCTCTTGACGAGCTAAGGGTGATCTATTATTTTGTCACTCGTGTCATGGCTGAAAAAGGATACAGCATATGGTTGAACCCTTCTTAGGGCAAACTTGAATGGGGAGGGTGAAAGGGTACATGCATCAGTCCGCATCGTCACAAGAGACCGCCTTTTATCATCACTGTATGGGGATCATGTTATCTGCGCTCCTTGAGGTAGTCCTTGCATCTCCTTCAGGTTGACCACTTACGGTGACACATCTATTCATTCATCTGTGCGCACTTTACGGTTCTTGTTCTTTTTTCTTTTGCATTTGAAACATGCAGAGATGGTGTCTCTGTTCTAAACTATATCCAGCCATACACGAAATCTGTAAAATGTTTCTTTCATTTCTAGGCATCATCAAGGGGGACGAAATAATTGTTATCAATGGAGCAATTGTATCCGACCTGGATATGATGTATCTCGAGAGTGTACTCCAGGAGGAACAGTCGCTATGCATGATGATGAGGTAAGTGCGCATTCACGCTCAACAGTATTCAAGTTATTCATGTCCTTGTCGCTTTGTTCGGTCTTTGTTATTTGGGAGAATAAAAATGGAGCAGCACACATTGAGGAACAGATAGAAATGAGAGCTGCACGTGAATGCATTTTCCGGTTATAACATCGAAAAAAAATATTTTTTTTTTGTTGAAAAAAATTCTTCGTTTGATATGAATAACTGCTTCGTAATGAGCAGGTAATGGTTGTATTGCGCGAATCGTAGGTAGAATATGGGGGTGCATGTGCTCCTTTACGCAGATTCATTCAATTCATTCATGCGATTCATTCAATTTGTTTCATTAGGGAAATATCACTGAATTAAAAGAAAAAAAAAATAGAGAGTGATTCAGTGGTACTGTCACTGGGTTTTGAGATTCCCTAGCTCGGTAGTCTATTGACGTATGTAATTTTTTGAGCCTCATGTTGAACCTTATAACACAAAATGATTCACATGAGCAACATAATCACAGAGCACATATTGAACCTACTGTTGGTGGCTTTGCGAAAACAAGTCCTGGAAAATATACGCGATAGCAAAAAATGGACCACGATTCCCACACATTTAATGGCACCTTCCCGAGATAGAAAAATACACACGGAACCAACTTTAACAAAATTTATTTCCTTCCTCGAATATAATCAAACAAAATCCGAGCAAAACTAAAATAAGTGGACCTACAAAAAATAATAAAAAATATACGTTTAACTTCAGGAGTTAGCTAAAAGACTTTATGTAAACACGATCATTAAAAAGTGGGTTAAGTTAATAAATTTTAAGAATTAGCCAAGACACCATTTACCTGTCAGGGAGTTCCGTTCAAACTGGACGTTTCATATTGCGATTCGCGAAGCATGAAAATGTAGTTTTACCAAAACCTGGAAGAACATTTGATTGCTATTTTTATTAAGAAACATATATCCTTAAAAGTCTTTCGACGGTTGCCTGAATTGGCGCAACTACTTTAGGGAATTGCCCGAAGTCATTCTTTAGGGCTGAAAATTAGAAAATAATTTTTTTCATATCGAAACTTGTGCACATTTAGAAATTTTGACTTAGAAAAGTCGTTTAAGATCCTATTTTAACGTAAAGTGCACGACTGGGTCGAACGTAACTTTCTCATTTTTAGGATGCATATTCAATATGGTTGAAAAAATTAGAAGTTGGTAATAAAGGGTTTTGGATATCAATGAAATTATTTATTCCTCTGAAAGTGCGTTCGATGCCATTATGTATGGAACTCGATTTCTTTTGCATGGCCACCACGGGCACGCTTGCAGAAGTCCAGACGCTGAACCCAATTTTCGACGGTTTTCAAGCATAAATCCGCCGATACTGCTGCAATTTCACGTTCGATATTCGTACGAAGTTCATCAATCGTCGCTGGCTTGTTGGCATAGACCATAGACTTGACGTAGCCCCACAGGAAATAGTCTAACGGCGTCAAATCGCACGACCGAGGCGGCCAAGCGACTGGACCATTTCGTGAGATAACACGTTCTCCAAACTTGGTTTCCAATAAATTGATTGTGACATTCGCTGTGTGGCTTGTGGCGCCGTCCTGTTGGAACCACATGTCCTCCAAGTCCATATCATCCAATTGGGGCCAAAAATATTGGGTTATCATTGAACGGTAGCGATTCCCATTCACAGTAACGTGCCGGTCTTGATCATCACGGAAGAAGTACGGCCCAATGACGCCGCCGGCCCATAAACCACACCAAACCGTAATTTTTTCGGGATGCAATGATGACTCATGGAGTACGTGTGGATTGCTGCCTGACCAATACCGCATATTTTGTTTATTGACGAAGCCATTCAGCCAGAAATGAGCCTCATCGCTGAAGATGATTTTTCGATGAAAATCCGAATCATTTTCAAGTTGTTGCTCAGCCCAATTCACGAACATACGACGCTTCTGGTGGTCAAGCGGCTTCAGTTCTTGCGTCAATTTAATCTTTTAAGGATGTAGGCCAAGATCTTTTCGCAAAATTCGCCACAACGACGTCACAGATTTGCCCAACGCTTGAGAACGACGTGTGAGAGGCACATTTGGGCTTTCTTTCTTTAACTGAAGCCTCAGCGGCAGCAATATTCTCGACACTACGGGCACTTCTTTGTCTCACTGGCCCGGGAACACTGTGCCTGTGGATTCATATTTTTCCACTAGACGCTCAATTGTTGATCTGCTAGGACGATTATGACGACCATAAATTGGACGCTCTTAGCGTTGAAGCCACTGACTCCGAATTTCGGTAGTAAATTTTAATAGTTTCGAATCGTTGTTGGCTCGTATATCTTTCCATCATGAAATGGCAAACCTTACTGAAGAGAAATGTCAAAAGAGCGGTAAGAAATTCGGCATCGTTTGCCTGTCCCTGTCGCTCTACTTTTGTAGCGTCCCTCTTGAAAAACCCTTTATTTGCTAAAAAGAAGTTTTACGTAGCTGTTATTGTATTTTAATTGGAAGTTGGGGCATTGTTATTATTTTTAAACTATACCGAAAATATGTGAAGTAATTTTTGAGAAATATTTAAGAAATTGATTTGATCGAACTTTTTGAGGAAAACTAAGTGCGGGATCTTATTTAGAATATTGTATTATCTTTAATATGTACATATTTTGGTCAAAATCGTGAGAGCGGTTTTTGTAAAATTTGGCAGACAAACCAGTACCAAATATTGCAATGGTTAGTTTGAAAAATACTAATACTTAACTATGTAGCTGAAAACCGAGTACAAGTTATTGTTCAGGAGGTTAGCATTACTTGGCTTTTAAAGCTTTATCAAAATCGAAAATGGGGTTTTCGGGATATGAGCAGTTTTTAAAAGTACCGTTATTCGATTTTTTTATCTGAAAACTGAGTATGCAGTTATGTAAACCTCACTTACTTCAGCTTAAATATAATTTTTAGTTGAAATCGTTAGAGCCGTTTTCGAACAAATCAAACTGGTATGAACATTTTATATGGGAAGTACCATTAACATTGAGGTTACTATGCAAAAAAAACGGCCCCGAACTGTAAGCCCCCGAACTCCAAATCCGAATGAGTAGGTACTCAAATGCTGTAACGAAGTCCGGTCAGCCGTTTAGGCTGTAGGCCTCGGGACATACAGACAGACGGTGTTTAATTAACCTTTAAACTGAATAAGTTGCTAAAGAGGGTTTTAAGGACGTAGCTCAGCTGTCGGCCATAACTAAAACCTGCCTATTCTACAGGTTTTTTCCAAATAAAGTACAAACCCAACGGCAATCCAATTCTTACAGAAAAACTTTCATTCATTCATTCATTCATTTAATTGAACGTATACACCAAAGAATTGGTCCATAAAGCCAACCAATTCATACAGGATTTTTATACCAAAGTTTTGTCATTTACTGAATATCTTCGTAGCCAGATGAGATAGGACAACGCTGACCCTAAAAAACCTGCCTTAAACAGGTGGAAAAGCGCCGTTTACGTCAAACGCATTCGAATATTGGCCGCGGTCCTTGACATCCTTAGCTCTGATCATAATCATAACCCACTGGCAAACATTTTTGGTTGCTTAAAATAGACCCATCAACTTTTAGATTGTTACATTATGCCTCCACATAAATAGAGCAAAAATTATTAAAAGCAGTATCGGGATGAAAAACTTATCAGCCCCAACTACTTCATTCCCTGCAAACCCCAGTTAAGAGTCTAAATTTATAATAAATCCCCATTCAATGAATTTGTCTTCAAATGATCAAAGGATCCGGTGCCTGTAACAAACAACAAGCAAAAGGTTCATCACCCACAATTAGGCAGGTATAATCCTCGATATCTTATTAAACACCGAACATGTCACATGTCGTGTAACCTAAGGCCCCCACAAAAAGCGAGCTTGATTTACGTCAATTGCAAAGGGGAAAAAACATTTTCGTTTTCACACGTACACAGCACATCCCTTTTCTATCGAATTTAAGTATCATACAAAGACAAAGACTATCAGTGATTAACACTGAAGGGGGTTCTTTGGGGACGAAAGAAATATACAAACACTTTCCACCCTCCAGTTTTGCTTTCGCTCCCCCACTACTCTCAGGGTAATTATTGTCGAACAGTAAAGTTGCCACAATTTCTTGTTTGACACCTACTCCACACTGTGTGTGTGTAGGGGGACCTCTATTCTTCGAAATGAAAATTTATACTCTTGAGGGAGGGTGAAAAAAACAAACGCAAGAGCACAACCCCATCTATCATCCCCTCCGAAGAAAAGTGGTCGTCTGGGCTTATGCCGATGACGTTTTGTAGTGGCTGCGATAATGGGCTTCGTCGCATGTATTGATGTCGGACTATATTAAATAGTTTGCACTGAGCTATAAATATAAAAGTAAATGGCCTTTCATTTTTGCCACTGAAAATAATGTTGTTAACAGCTTATCCCATTATTTGGCTAATAAATCGTCGAATTACTTGTGTGGACTCGCTGAGGTTTTTTCTACCAGCAAAGGGTTGCTTGAATGATATATTGGATGATTGGTGTTTGAGTGTGGATAATTTTGTTTATTAGAGGTGACGTACTGTGAAGTATCTGTACAAGTTATGGCTTTGTCATGTTTGAATCGTACACAGATACCGGAGTTGCTAACAAAAAAAAGTTGTCTACTGGGCGGAGAAAAAATGTTTAATGACTGGAGGATGGAATAAGAACGGCTCCCAACTCGTGCTGGAGGGAGAACACCCTCTGATTGTGGTCTCTCTAAATTCAGTAAATCTATACACTCAGATTTTCTTGCGTAAATTTCCAAAAGGGAATTTTTCCACAAAACTATGGCCCAAGAAATATTTTTAGCTAGTTTTTCCTGACCTAAAAGTGGAGCCACCCAAACTCTCCATTTCTAGCAATACCTCATCTTGCCACGCCTACTTTTTTGAGACGTTTTTGGAGAACAAGATGAATTTTTTCAGACTTTATTATCTTCGACTTGCAAATAAAACTAAATAAGAGGATTCCAGTTCTCTCTCTGGCAATTTCAAGTCGATCGGATCGAGGTTTACAAAATTTGTGCTGAAAAGGCAGGTTTGTTATGAGTCCTTCCCTTAAATAAATTAACAGACTCTGTATAGATCTAAATATGGCAGTCGTACTGTACCGATTTAAAACAAATATTCTTTTAGCAGTTATTTTAACGAGTGAAATGTTTGATTGATCCCCGATCCGTTGCCTTGAAGGGCTTGCAGAAGACGTTTCAGTGAGAGCATTTACGAGTTGTGGAGTGACATCAACCTAGAAAATATGTGTAGCGAATTTGAATTAAATTGTCGGCCCGCAGGATCTTCTATTCAAACCTAAGGGTTAATAATATAAAGCTGGACAACACTGTAACGATAAGAGTGGCATCAAATTTGTAATCAAAATTAAAAGCGGTCACTAAAAGCCAACAACTCTCATACTTGATAGGACTCCATCCCCCATCTGTTAGCTTTTTGCTTCTTGCACTGCAAGCCATTTTGGAAAAAAAAACCCTCAAATTGAATTTTTTCTGAGATTTTAAACATTTTCAACCTTGCTACAGGAAGTAACTTTTGTTTTACAACCCCCGCCATGATGCCAACGTGAATTCGTACATGCCCAATTAGTTATTCAAACTTTTTCCACAAAAGTGGATCTAAAAAAAAATTCAGTTCCAATTACGCCCTCCTCAAAGGACACGTATCCCTATACTCAATGACACATATTGCCGACGCTATACCATAAAACAGTTTGCGAAATAAAAACTAAAGGAAAAACCTTCAATAGTAACAATTTTTAATGAAACCCCTCTCTGGATTTTAAATCCGAACGTATTTGAATAAAAACTAGCCAGCGAGCCAGGACCAGGCATCAGCTTCCAATTCAAAGGCGCTTACGGTCTATACGAACGAAATTCATGCATACGAAAGAGACACAACCGCAGCATAGAACATTCGACCCCTGCCAGAACCAGAAGTACATAGGCCATGGCACAGCACGCATATATTCCCACCACAGTTGCAATGGCGTACGAAATAAGCCATTGATTTTTGATTTGTCCAGTGATATGTCCTTCAGGCCACCGATGTTGAAGTTCCATGTTGAAGATGACGACGATGATGATGATGATGATGTTGATGGTCTCTACGGGTTATGCCTGTGCGAGTACTTCTCAGTGGCAGGACTTTTCTCTATCAATCCGCTATCCATTGGGGTTATGCGAACGATACACATATCTGCATGTAGCGTATGCGTAACTTCGGCGACGATACGATGCATATATACAATATACATGCGTGTGGGATGAGATTTTCGTATCCCCCAATCTGTATCGATAAGACCTTTTGAAAGGGTATATGCGTGTGTATGGCTCCCAGGATATCTGACGTAAGTGTGCATACGTGGAGTTGATGCTGATTCGGGTTTTAATCAAGTTGCCTCTTCTTGTGTATTTGCCTATGCACGTTCGGGCTCCCCGAAGACTTTGGCAATTCAATATTTCCCAAAATGGGGGTGGGCGGGAAAGCTTGTCGCCGCAGGAGACAATCGAATACAGAATGACGGAACTGGGACGCGCACAGCTACATACATGCAGTCGGATGATGATATGGGTTGCTTTAAAATAACATTGGGTAGGGTGTGGATAAAGGTGATCTTATTTTGCACACCACTTGCTATGGGAATTGAATAATGAAATTTTAAAAACGCTGCGAAGACAATTTTTTGCACTTCAATTAGCTGCTGGATGATGGCGAAATGATTGCACAGTAACAGTGGGGATAACACCCACCTTTTACTTGGCTGATAAAACGAAAATGGAATTTTACACTTAATGGAAAATTAATTGGGTCTACTATTTGTCGGAGGGGATTTGATTTTCATTGGGCCATTACCAGCACAAGGTGAACTTTACAGCGGGTACTCACTGAGTGAATTAACATTTAAGTGGTGTCTCCACTTAGAAAAAGTCCCTTCGGTGGACCCATGATGATGGTGAGCATAATTACATAACATACGATAGTGCATTTGGTTTTGCTTTCAAAAAATTACTCCCATATAATGTGAATTTTAATCAAAAAAAGCAGAGTATTTTTCAATTTTTAAAAAAATCTTCAAAGCCGTTGATATCTTCTACATGCGATTTAGGGTAAATTTTCGAGGACACACAGGCTACAGAGTGTAAAAAAACGCTTTACGCGTAAGCTGTGCACGACTGAGTAGCTCGAAACTTTCTTGATTAATCCAGGAGCGAGATTCTGTAAGGCAAAAACGTTGAAACGTTTTCGTGCGGACGAATAATGAATGAAAATGACGAATGCTCTAAGTTGCAGAAGTAAATCGTTCGTTTAAACGAAAACGTTTAAACGTTTCGCCTAGCAGAATGCCGACCCGGGTTTGGATGAAAAGGGCATCGCTGAAGATAATTGATATTTACGGAATTTTTACTGCACCTAAAAATGTCAGGTTTCCCGAAAGTTGTAAAAGGTACCAATTTGTATTTTTGCACAGAAAATGTGTGCATTTTACGCATCGCTGCTCATCTCTTAATCTACGTGACGGATTTACCTCGTGCTGTGGTCGCAGCTCAGGGTCGTATTCAAATTCAAATTTTAAGTGCAAATGTTTGAAGCTATACAATTCCCACTGCCTAGTTGTAGAAAGTAAAACCTAAAGCGAAATAAAAGTCTGAGTAAGGTCCCCGGGAGATATTTCTTTGGCGACGACGCTACTGTTATTGTTACGTTAAACTCACGCAAGAACCACGCATAAAAAAAGGTCCATTTTTACATGGAACCCGTGCAGATGTAAGCCCAAGCCCACTGTACAAAATATGTAAAAACGTCCGTCTCTGCTTCCGTAAGAGCCGAATAAAGCAGGCAGTGTTGTTATATCGTGAGACTTGTCCCTTTTTGTGGGAACTTTGGTGTTCGAAAAGCCTTCCGTGGGATAAAGTGAAAAGCACCAAAATCGTGGGAATTTCAGAAATCTAACAAAAAAACATTCAAACTATAAACATTTCGTGAAATTTTATCAAAACACCTAAATTTCACCATGAATATCAACACACTGAATGTCCATAAAACATACAGCTCATGTAGATCGTTTTTTATCAAAATTTTCAAGTACCAAAAAAACAATCATAGCAGTGTTTCAAACTGCGGTTTTTATATTAAAGGTTATTTTATCGTGATTTTCTTTCCGTGTAATACAAATTTTACTTTTAAAAACTGGATTTTGAAGCAAAAAAGTGGGATTTTAAAAGTTAATTTGAGTACGGTGAAAAGGGGAAAAAGGGAAAAATGACCACGAGGGATAAATGAAGAGAGAGTGCTAACAACACCGGGCGCAGGTATGCATTAAACCCATTAAATAAAAGGATTTGTTCAAATGCTGTCAGGGAAGTTTAAAAACTTATCACCAATTTTGCTAAGTTTATTCTATTCTGTATCGATTTGAATAAAAGGTGCCCAACTGCTCAAAGATTTGTTCTATGACAAACAAAAACAACAGATTTTACTGAACGTCTAAACTCTAAACATCAAGCGCGATACTAATAATCATATTTAGTGTCCTTGCTAGATTTTAGGAACTCACATACTGAGCTACAAAATATTTAGTGGAAAGGTTAGAAATGGTTATTAGTATGGCCCAAAATGTCAACAAATTAAACAGAACCATATCCAAATGAAAGGTTATAAAATTTAAGTAGTTGCTGTATCATTCTGTGCTCACATTAGTGCAGATAAATTGAAAAAAGCAGAACATTTTCTGAAGTCAAGCAGAAAATGTAGGCAAACTTGGAATAATTGAGTCATATACGTATACGTGCGACGAAGTCGTGCACTTTATTTAAATTTTGCAATTCCTCCGCACAACAATTCGTAAAAGTCAATATGCTATCAATCCTACACTTTTTGTGGGCATATTGACCCGCGGTACTTACCGTAGTTAAAAAATATTTCTGGATGGATTTTCAAAGAAGTATACTCACTGCGACAATTTTCTCTCTTGGGCTCACTTTTCTTATTGTTGTTGGCTGCCTGGCCCGATATTATTATTAATCAAAAAAAATGCAACACTATGAGGGCTTTAATGCATATTTGGGGCGATGATTTTTTGAACATGAACTACACCAAAAGCGGTCTAAGAGTTTGTCGAATGAAATTGTAATTTTTGACCTACATTTTCAAAAATTGACACTCGCGCTGTTTAGTAAAACTGTCAGGCATGATACAATTTTAAAGCTTTAAGGTTTACAGTTTACATTCAGTTGCTCTTAAGGTTGAAAATTGTTTTTTTTTTAAAAAACATTGGTCCTGATGTTTTTATTAAAAATAATAGAAGAGTCCAAAATGCGTTTCTGACAATTTCTCCCTTTTTTCTCTTGCGTTTCTGACAATTTCTTCGTTTTTCTTTTGATGCTTTGAAGTCCGTTGAAGTATACATAACTGCAGCCTAAACGGCTAAGCGGATCTACAATAAACCTTATTTCTAACTGCCTTATACTGACACTACACCCCGAGTCTAAAGCTGAATTTTGAGTTCAGCTCTTACGTTAACCATTCTGGCCATATAACGATTACAGGGTAAAGGAGCAAGGTTATTGCGACCTAGTCAAGCGCATTTTTATTATTTTGACACTCATTCGAGGTTAAAAAAAAATATTTAAAATGCGATGCATATCGTGGGCAGTCTGTCTGTCTGTCTAATCTGTCCCCATTTCCCTAATGCTCGCGCTGTGTATTTCACACTACATTATAAGAGTAGTCATATCCTCTTTAGTGCGTGATTTTAATAAAAAAAAATAAAAGTCCTATTGCTTTTGGAAATTACTTATGGGAGGCTTAAAACCAAACTATGGATGGATAGAAAGGTAGTAGAAGCTTTTTCCCATTTTCATTGATTTCAGCGTTTGGTTATAGTTCCCGCAGTATTTTTCATTTTAGTCAACTGTCCCTGTTTTCAGCACTTCAATGTGACTTCTCTCAATTTTTTGCTGAAATTGCCCTTTGACGTCTGGACCAATATTCAATATTCACTCATTCGCAAACAATTTTGTTATTTTATATTTTTACAAGCTTTATTAATAACGAATCGCTCTTTGAAGGGTACCCAAATTGTGTGCATAAATGTAATACACTCTCTGTGAAATGACGTGTTCATTTTGTGTGTCATTTGCAATGATAATTAAAAAAGATCTGCCACAACTTCGCCCTTTTTTAGAAATCCGCTTTCCCCCCACTTATGATGGAGAGCGGAAAATACCTTCGATGTAATAAAATATTCGCCGCTTTATTTTTCCCATCATATACTAAAAACATTAAACATTACATGGGAATTACAGTGTTTGTCATCCCTTTCTCCATAATGATAGAAATTTATTAAGTGAATCGCTAATTAGGTGGGGATGGATTTCGGTATGTGGAACTTTTGGCATATGCTGCCATGATGGTGAGCATTTATTTCATTTGCTGGCTGAAAATGCATAGGAAATATCTAGCGGCAAACTTTGAATTCCTAACCATAATTATTAATAAATTCTCCACAGCCACAATTTTTAGAAGCTGTTTTTGTTTTTCGCCGACGGCTTTCACCAATAAACAATGTACCTAACAAAATATAAAGCGGCAACCACTGTAGCTCAGTGGAATTTAGTGTTCCCATCGATTTCAACACTAATTACACACTAATTTGTTTTGTTTTTTTTTGTCTCTAAACACGAATGTATGTAGATCATCCCGCACCGAACCACCAGATCTAGTTGGAATAATGCGAGTGACCGATGACATGATTGATTCATTGGTTTGCCCACCGCCACCATCGGATCCGCCGGTAATGAGTGAGGAAATGATTTCTGGTCTCATTGTTCCAGCACCAGGATGGAGTAAGTATTATTTAATGTGCGCACTACACAAACAAAATGCCTGCAGGGGGCAAGTGGGTGGGAGGTTGGAGATATTTGTGTGGTGAGTGGAAGCATGTGCACGAGTGTGGCTTGCACATGTGGTGCACCAATGTAAAGAATGGTCCTTCAAAATTTGTGCACTATTTGATGTGCAAATAGCCCAATTCCGTAGTCCTTAATGTATAGTGCATAAGTGGGGTTGCACTGAGGTCTAATATGTGTGTAATCACGGGTAATGCTACCGTATTAGGAAGTGAATTTTGTTTTTTGTTTTCTCTTTTCTGTGTTGTGATGATAATGATGGCGGTGGTTGCATGATGTCGGGCACAAATTTACATGAATAATTACGAGTATGTTTTAGAAAATAAGGTTTGTAGGCTTCTGGCTGAAGCTTAACTAAATTGGACCATTACGAGCTGATGAGAGAGCAGTCTTCGGTTTCGTTGCCTGCTTGGGTAAATTGTGGCGTTGGTTTTCAAATTTAGGTGGCGCTCTCGTTAACCTAAACTGGGATATTCACTCCGTCTTAGCAGCTATGTCTGATCTACATCTTTGGTAAACGACTGCCGAACTTTGCCGGGGAAATGCCGTTGTTTCTACAGTTGGAACCTTGCTATAATATATTCTCAACTGCGTTTCCCATTTAATGCCGCTCAAAGCCTTTCTGGGACCGCTTTGTCCTCTGCGGGAATCATTAGACCGGGACTTGTTACATATATTTCGCATTTTGCAAGACATATTCATCCATTGGCTAGTGAGGATAACATTTCAGTAGAAAAAGGAAATTTGGCAATCATACGAATCAACACAATCACGCGGCCTTATTTCATTTCATAAACACTAAGGGTTGCCCGCGTCTGAACTGATTGAAACGTAATTTTCAACCACCACAAGCTCGCGCTTCTGCGCCAGATATTGTTCCCGGCGCTGCTATTATATTCAGCAATTCATCCGCGTAAGTACGTTTCGAACACAACATTCATCCGCGAGCACTCCTGTTTTCCACCTTAATGCAGTCTCTCATGCCGGCCACCACCGCAGTCTGCCATATTTCCTCGACATTCTCAATGTAAGAGGACCAAGTACTTTTACATAACTGCACTAATTACGCCCTAGTGCACTTAGCTGTGTGTGTGGGTGGGTGTTTATTTTTTTCGAAATTTATATACGAATCCACTTTGCTGAGTGAAGAGGTATAGCAATCCCTTAAAATGCATTCACCATTCAACGTCTCGGTGAAGTAGACTGCCTCGCTCAGTGGAGCAATGCAACAATGCACACACCTTGCGGCGACCTGCAAAGTGGTGTTTTCCGATAGGGAAGGTGTATGTAGGCAGCCCAGACAAATGGTTACTTACTACTCCGTCATCTATCACTTAACATCTCCGAAGACAATAGGTGGGACCACAAAAGGACCAAAGAGACCACGATAACCTGGAAAGTTAAGCACAGAGACCATTCCCCAACCACCACTCTGCTGGATTGTGAGTGGAAAAGGTTAGAGCATAATTTAAACCACCACCACCACCACCACGTGCCTGAACGAGTCCAACAAATCAACCTCTAAGCTTGTTCCTTGGTAGACTCTTGCACTCTGGTGTGCTTCATTTTAATGGTTCTTGTTTTATTTTCCTCTTCTCTTTTTTCACCCGAAAACTTATTTCTCTACCTCTCACTTTCTTTTTCGACCACAACGTTGACGGTACAGGCGGAAAGGATTTGTACTCACCTGATGCGGAAAGTTCACCAGCACCATCGTCATTGGAACCACAGGTGACGGCTCTTCCAGGCACAAAACAAACTTCGAGGACCAGTAGCTTTGAAATTGAGAATCTTCTCAAAACAGCCGAACAGGTAAAAGACCCAACCGCACACCCTCATACGGTTCCATGTGTGAATACTTAAGCTAATGGCTTTTAGTGTTGTATATGTTTGAAGTAAGCGTTATGTAAATTCTGTCATTTTGTGTGTACATCCTCTGCAGGTGACTGGATTCTGTAGGTCCCCACAGGAAACACGGAAATCAAGTCCGACCGGCTCGGTTACATCATCGGTTTCGAATGCAATGCTAACACCATCACGACAGTTGACAGATGCCGAGAAGTTGCGGAAAGCTATTCTGGAGCTGGTTGACACTGAACGCACTTATGTCAAGGTGAGTTGTTCTAAAAACTACATTTATATCCGTGCATGTGTGCATTTGAGTTCGCTTTAAACATCATTGCAAGCAGAAGCAGCCACGAAAGTCATATAATTTTATTTATTTTTGAGATGAGATGAAGAACTTGTTCTTCTCCTTCGCATCTGTCATCACTTGAGCAGATGGATGAGGTGTATTTCTGTATTCACTTATTCCAGCTGCTTACCTATGCATGCGATGGTTATTTGTCAGAGTGTGTTTGATGTTGACATTTTACATAAATGCAATGTCAACTTAAGTCACTTAAGGGAGATTTAGGTTTTTCTTTTTGTTCAACCCCCCGAAAGGTGTTTTGTTTTCTGTTTAGAAATAAAATTATAGGGGCCAACTTCGGGTTGAATATGGGTTGGCAGCAAATTGCCTGGTAAATAGCTGTAGGTGAGTTTCTTTTATTGGTCTGACATATTTATCTTTATGATAGTCCTTTAAGCAGTCAGTTGGATAGGGTAGTTCGCGACAATGTCATCGTCAAATATGAAGAAGAAAAAACCAAGTGACAGCTAAAAAACTTGTAGGAAAACAAAACAAAATTTATATGGCTGTAGCATGATTTTGTTAAAAAATTACTAAAAAGTTTATAATAAAGTCCAAAAAACAAAATAGAAACATTTTAGAATTGAAAAGTGATGTTTATCACATGTATTAGATAAAAGAAGAGAGGTTAAAGTAATGGAATTGTGCGCTTTTGGCAATATTTGAACAAAATACTACTCTGGCCATTACAAAACGGCGTTGTTATCCTACAAGTTTTTTTGACGTTTCGAACCAAAAAGATAGCCCATCTGTGAAAGGATGGGCTTCGCGAAACACTCTATTGTAAAAATCGAAAAGTTATCAGAGCTGCCTCAATGCTGGTTGTGGTTCCTTCGTCCGACGCGATGTTTATTCGAACGGAACCAATCACTTAACATTAGCTATGGATAAATGATATATTTAAATGTTTCGAATATAAAGCTTCTTCTACAATAATCCATCTTTACGAAGGTGTTAGGGTTTTTTTTTTTAAATATGGAAATACAGGTGCGTTAATTGTAGTCTAACTATTCACATGGGTTTTGACTCCTTTTGAACCTCAGCCATTTGGCCCTAGATGGTGCTGCGAACACTATGTGGCTTCCCCACAACCACTACCCCGTTTTGTTCCACAAGGCACAAGGCGACGGTGAGAGCGATTATCGACTGCCAACATGACTAAAACTACCCAGTCAGCCATCTTTTTTCGTTTTTCTTCGTGATATAGAAGTACATACAAAGTGCGTCGTTCGGTGAATAGTGTGGTTTTTTCTTGGAGAGCTCGTTGATTTTTTTTAGTCATGGTGGTTCGTTTTTTTTGGTAGTTGCAAATTGAACATTAAATTTACTCAAATTTATATTAAAAGTGGTTAATAAAAATAGAAAATAACAAAACTGAAAGTGGTTAATTACAAAAAAAGGAATTCAAACAAACATTCTTCCTGCTGCGAAACCGTGAGAAGATAGATACTGTGCTTGCTCTTCGAAGACATCCTCCCTGCTCCCTGTAATGTGCAACGTGTGTACTTGTACAGTAAACCTTGCATTTGAAACTCTGGTTTGTAGAAGTAAGGAAATTAGTTGAGCATTAGATATCTTCATCACTCAGGGAGCGCTATCGACAATGCAACTCTTGACAGCAGATGTAGGATGTGGCTTTGTTTGACAGGCTCTGTGTGAGTATTACGTTTGCTCTTTAGATCGAAGCTGAGGTTGGAATGGAAGAGAGGGTTAGGTGAATTTCGTGTGTAACGTGAGGTCTGACAAGTGTAAACAAAGGCTGGCCACAACACGGTCGTTTTATCTCCGCTAGGATGGTACTATAGCTTTTTTCCCGTCACTTACAATAAAGCTGGGCGCTGTCGAAAGAACAGACCTTAGGACCATCGACCACCAGGAGGAAATTCACTTTTCTAGCTTGGCATAACATCGCATCCAAGAAAAAAAATATCTACGAACTTGCAATCTCAGAGAAAGCTTTTAAACGCAGCTATTCTACGATGGGCTTTTTAGAATTTCCTATTAAGGCTACCATTGACGAAGGGGTTTCGCGTTAATATGACGCCCCATCGGAACCTGTTCAAAAACTCAGAATATAGACCAATATCCTGAAATCAGATGAACAATGGCTACTTTTGATCAAAAATTAATTAGAACCATGAGTTCAACATCATATATTATAGGACCTTCATTTGACCAGATGTCCACGCTTTGTTCCCCTCCGAATACTTCCTTCGTCTAAATTTAGACAGAACTTAACTGTCAAAAGTAAAAAATACATATTCATGGAAAACAAAACAAATTAGCACTCGTAATGAACTAAAGGCAATTTTAAAACAATCAAGAGGTATGGGCCATTTCTAATACCAAAATCGCTCTCTCATAAGTGTATTTGAAATGCTAAATATTCATAGCTGTTTATTTTCCCCGGAAGGCATTACCATATTGGAAATCCCTTTATCAGATGTGATTTTAAAAATTTGAATATATGCTAAATTGTTGCACAAAATATAAAAATGTGATCCATTCATATCATCAACCTCCAGGGTTAAGAAAAACAACGGAAAAGACTCGAAAAATCTTTCAAAATTAATTGCACACCCTTAGCACGGCGGTATAGCTTGCGGTTCCTTCTAACTCAAAGTGCTTGAGATGTAATTAATTTTAAGAAGATTATTCATCCTTTTTGTTACAGTGGCAGATAAAGTTTTTCATTATACACTTACCACCTGAACGGTGAAATGCAAAACCTATTATTCGAGTTTTTTTTTTTTTTCTAGAGACAAATTTAATGAGGGGATTTGCGAAATCCGATTTCAGCAGTACGACAAGGAGAACGTTTCATCTTTGTACTGTAGGGGTAGTGGAGATTTTCCTTGATGGAATTTTTTTGTTTTTGAAAAACTTGTTAACATTTCTCAAAAATGCGATAGAAGAACGAAGTGGGAATAAGTTTGACGAGTTTCTCATTGTTAGGGTAATGCGTTTAAAATGTAGCAGTTTTTTTTTAATGGAATGTTCCCCAAGAAATTTGGGGGAGGAATGTGTTTGCCGGTTGCAGACGGAGAGTTTTCTCCCTATAAACATTTATGGAAATGCAAGGTGGACACAGTAGATGTTTTCATTTTAGATTGTTGGGAACTAGCTATCTATGTATGTATGCATTTTAAAAAGGCTAACATTGTGTTGATGAAATGACAACGCTACTTAGGAAAAGTTGCAAACATAATAGATTTTGATTGAGAAAAAACCCGTGCCGTGGCCAATATTTGAACGAGTTCTACGGAAACGTTAAGTACAGTGGACGTCCAGTATAACGAATGATATAATGTTTGATGTCATTCACTATATCGTTCCAACTTTTATCCTTTTTTTTTTAAAATAAGTCATTAAAAAATGTGTTTATTTAAACGTTTTAATTTAATGTTAAATTGAATAGATGATGGTCCTGCCATTTAAATACCTCCATGGTTTTTAATCGAATTTATATCTACGTTCGTTATATTGGATAGCAAATCGTATTCGTTATATAGAGATACCAATGTAAATATTAAGAGCTTTTGTTATATCGCAAATTCGCTATATCGGACATTCGTTATAATGGACGTCCATCGTAGTTATTTTTAAGGTATTTTGTGATGTTTTGCTTAATGGAGGCACATTAACTTCCTCCTTATGACAACGGAATTGCATGTTTTTTATTAAGAACGTTTAGCATCACATTATACTCATAGAACCACAACTGTATCAACTAAAATCACGCGGCTTTAACAATTCCGCTATCACTAATACACGCGGGAATTTGTCTATTAAATTTCACCTTGACAAAACTACGTGTACCCTATTAATCAATAAATTGATTCGTTAATTCCCACGTCCTCAGCTCTGAAAATTTTAATTTTGTAGGGATCTATATCGCCGCAGTATTTATAATGTACGCCAGAACGATTGCGCCGTCGAAAACAAGAGTATTTAGCTAAGGTTGGGTTCAGTTTGCAATCTAGTCTGATAAATATTTTTCTTTGATTTTCATCATCGAAGCGAGGAAGGTGTTACATGTTTTCAGAAAGTAGCTTTTACAATTTTTTAGTTTTAGTTTCAATTTATTTTTTTATCGATAACAACTTGTATAGCTATTCCGCTATATGTGACTGCCTTGCACAATGTTTTGGACAATGTGCAACTTTTAATATTTTCTGACGTACAAATATTGTACTAGACTTTAAAACTTAAATGGTTTAGATGCCATTTTAAATGTACATAACATCAAAAATCTATCCGAAAGCAAATGGAAATATTTCTGTACTCGAGCTCACAAATAAATTTGTCTAGGCCGAAGGTAAATCTCGACTACAATTATTCATCTCGTATGCGCTCATAAATGCCAACATTTTCCTGTCTAGATTTCCTCTATTTTGAGTGGTAAAATGGGGAAGGGAGAATTTACATTTTTTTTCACCTAATATCAGATCGTTCTCTCACCATTTGTGTTATGAAATTTTAGTCGATATGAACTTGAAATTGAACGTTTTAGATTTTTCAGACAACACCGCACGTACATTCATCATCCTTTGTTTTCCTATTTCAAAGTACATAATACTTTTATACATCACGCTCCATGCTTGGCTCATGCATAATATTTCCTTTGTTTCATCCTTTTCAGCATCTCAACAGTCTCCTGGAACACTATCTGGAACCAATGAAGCGCGAAACGTTCCTCTCCAATGCGGAAATCAATGCTTTGTTCGGTAATATTCATGAAATTGTTGCCTTCCAGCGTCAATTTTTGCAAAACCTCGAGGAAGCTTTAGAGCTGGAGCCAGACTTTCACAAATTCGAACATCCTAGTCAGTTCCGGGTAAGTAAGACAACGACTACATTACACTAAAAGTAAAAGAGAGAAATTCCTCAGTGAACATATTTCATTGTGTGAATTTATGTTATTGGAGTTTTTTTTTTGTACCCAATCCTTGTTATCATAAATCTGATCCTTTGAAGCACCAAGAAATATGTGTGTAATGAAAATTTATTATATCACAAGTTCGTTTCCTCTGTAATAGGAAATTTACAACCACTTCGGCACTCTGGGTGCAATAAAAGTCCATGAACAATACGAGGTTGCTCCGGAACTATATTAACAAAGGAAAAACGGAACAGAATCATGGTTATTGGGTTTGGTCACGAAAGAAGCATCGTAAAATATTTCCAATTTTAAAGTAATAATAGGAAAATGATTGCATTTCCGGTTGTGGATTTTAAAACAAAGGACGTATGTATTTTTGTATTGTCATGGCCAGATACGAGTGTGTTGCGACGACGGCGTAAGGACTAATTTGAAATAGCAACCGAGAGATGGAGATCGCAGAGTGTATTCGATTATTAAGCATTTGTTTTAGACAATACACTATTAAGAACATTTTTGAGCTGAGAGTGAATTAAGAGTCGATTGGGACATACATTTTTGTATGTGCATGTGCAATGCTTTCCTTTATTCCATTGCTGGAATTGGTAAAGGCATTTTGAAGACAGTTTGGAGATTCCGTGTTTATATTGAAAAAGTGCTTGACATAAAAATATAAATATTTTCAAATTCCACTTCTTGAAATTGTTTTATAAATTGGATTTGAACTTCGGCAAAAGTTTGTTTCAGTCTCTCATACCCCTAATTCTCAGTACTTTACACATTTTCATTTCTGTCAAAGAACTTACTTTTACTTCTGGTCAAGAACTCTCTCTGCAGAATTTTGTAAAGTTCATATGCCAAAGGTCACTTAAAATATCCATCAAGAGCTTACTTCCACCACTTGACAGGGTGGTGTCGATTTTTAACCCCCACACTGTTTGGTGCCTAAATCGGACACAAAATCCCATCATACCACATACTCTACTTATTTTAGTGAGTACCAATTTGTACAAACAACTTCGAGTCATATCAGTCTGCAGTTGTCAGGTAGTGCCATTCAATATTTCCAAATCCAATCACAAACTATCCAAAAATATGGAGAACAAAATATCAACTGCACTGCGTCACCCATTCAATTTCGTTGATCCTTTTGACTATAGGTATTTGCCTTTCATAAAACTGACCACTCCTCCCACAAGTGGTGCAAAAGGCGATTTCCTTTCAGCCTTTAACCGAATAATTTATTAAAGAAAAGCAAGTTCAGTCCACCAATCCGCCCCCTCTAATTCGCAAACTTGCCATTCAACTTGCATTACCTAATTGAAATTACAATGCGAACCAATCTAAGGAAATAAAAAAAAAGAAAATCCTTTTGGAAGGGGAAAAAAATACAAAAAGTTAAAAATAAACTCTCTTGCTCCAGGGGAAATCTCGACTCTCACCCCGAAACCTAACACAAAACTAAATTAAATCTTTCTTTATATTTGGCTTTTCTTTCTACTTGCAGAATGTCCTGTTTTCGATCGGTTCAGCTTTCCTGTACTATGTTAATCACTTCAAGTTATATTCATCGTTTTGTGCCAGTCACAGCAAGGCTCAAAAAGTTTTACATCCAAGTAAGTATACGAGGGTAATTTTAAAGGATCTTAAATGTGAAAGCGGAAATACGAATAAAATCGAAATCCTATTAAAAACAATCTCTCTGTCCCGATGCACATATCCGTACAGGGGAGGAACGCAGGCTTCAAATAAAACCACTAGTATACAATAAACTCTATAAATGCTCCGTACGTACTTTCGGTATAAAAGGACAACCAAGCAATAGGCAAAAATGGATATAAAACAAAGTATACAACGACGACAAATCCGAAGCGAGAGATTCGATTTAATTTCAAAGACGGATGCAGTCGCTCATTCCATTTGCAATGCGCCGCGCCACCCATTCGTCCTTCGATGCAGTAGGATAACTTAATTTTGCAGAGGTTTTCTTCCGTTTCGGGGAGCTTCTATTTTGCACAACTTCCAAATCAGTTTTTCTTGCATGTCCTTGTTTGCTGTAGCTTTGCTGGTTATTTCGTTGTTTTTCTCTCTCAGGAAGTTGTGTCTGTTGCTCGGATATGTAAAGACGGAACACACACAGACATAAATCCGTATTATCAAACAAGCACAAGTAGAAAATAGTTTTTCAATGTTGCAAAAAGGATTCAATTTATTTTGAATTATTTTTTCACTGCTCGTGTCTCGTGTGTGTGCTGCTGGCTCTTTCGTGGGCATGTTTGTCTCTAATCCTTTTGTAAAGGTTTTCCGTTTTCAACTGCATTGCCTTTCATGCATAAACATGGTGCAACTGTTTCGGTGCTTGGTGGTGGCTGGTGGCCTTGTGCTGATGACGGACGACCACGCACGGCAATGGTGACGATGATGATGATGATGATTTCTGTATTAGTCAGGTAAAAGAGAGAGAGAGCAATTAATTTAATTGAAAACTATTGGCGTTGGCGCAACGATTCGAAGGACTTTGTGTGTGTTTACCACTCGCCAGCCATTAGGCACTTCTCGTAATCACGAACGTCATCATATCCTTACTATAAATTCCTCGTAATCAAGGACATTTCGTATTCGAATCCGCTACAAATCGATGTGCATCACGTGCACATAATGGCTCCGACACAGGCGACGAAGGTGGAAAGTTGAAAATGCTTTTATACAAATTGAAATTTTAGAATCACACGATATGCTGGCTTAATTAGGCGATATAAATATAGGACGTGCTCGACTGGTATATGGATGGAGTCTTGGTGTTGGCTAATGGATGAATTGGTAGATGGGTGCACCTATAACTATAATCCGAGCAACTCTTGATCGAAGGTATACAATGTGGAACGTCTGCGCTCAAGGACGAGGGCAAAGCCATTGGTGGATAATATTTATGGGTCGCTTAGTGGGTGTCGAAGCATGGAAACCTTTCCCAAAAGTGGTTGAAGAAACTGCGAGTTTTTGTTCAAAACTACTCCATGTGGGCCTTGATAATCATGAAACTATGAGGTCTTAAAATGTTTTGGGGCAATGCAGTCTGTGCACCTTTTAATATTTTTTGACGTACAAATATTGTACTAGACTTTAAAACTTAAATGATGCAGATGCCATTTTAAATGTACATAACATCAAAAATCTATCCAACCAGATGAAGTGAGGTTTACTAAAGGAAAACTTATCTACATATACCTCTAAACTGTACTGTTGGATCCACAAATCAACACTACACACTCATTCTTGCCATCATGTTGCATGTTCCTACACAATCAGATTGAAATAAAACCCGCAATGAATTTCAAAAAATGATATTTCGTCATCAGGCTGAAATAAGTCATCGAAATTAGTCCTTGCAGGCATTCAAGAGTCTCTCTTCTATTTAACAAACTCTGAAGCATCATTCATGCATATAAATAGAACAAATAGAACCTCATCTCATTAAAACCTTTCAATCCGGTCTGAATGTTGACTCTAATTTAATGTGAAAACGACATCGAATCATAGCTTGCAACTCAATCCTTTAATCAAGTGAAATCAGGGATGAGTAGGTACACAAACTGCAATCAAAAAAGAGGAAGAAACGTGCAACTATTTTATTATTTCAGCGGTAGGACATTACAAAACATGAAGCCATGCTTAGAAATAAAGGGAACAGCTCCTTGAAATGGGCGAACAAATTAATTACTCCAACAAGTGGCTTCAACTGCTCTGCACAACAGCAGCAGCTGCCCCCTGCGCCGAGTATGAATGCTCGTAATTTTGTTATCCCAGTGCATACTTGAAATGGGAGCACGAGGCTCCTTGTGTGCCCTTCTCTATTGAGAGCACTCTTCAATGCATCACGAGGGAATGAATCGTTTTTTACTAAGCCCATTACACGGAATAATCTGCTCATCTAACGTTTTAGCAACCCCCTACAGTGCAACGTGAATTTTGTGTTGCTCTATATGTCGCGTACGCTAACATGTTGCAATTAAATGAATTGCATATATTCGCAGACTAATAAAAAAAAAAAACCCCCGATCATACTAAGCCTTTGAAGCCGTCAAATATAGAGCAGGCGAGTATAAGTGATTATTCGTAATTCATCCTCGTTAACAGTAGAAACGGCTTACCCACCTATAAACGTGATTTTCCTTTGTTAGCAGCGAGCGTACTCGTATTGCGTAACATAACGCAATTAAGGACCAAGGTAAAAAAAAAGAGCCCCTGTCGAAACAAGAAGTCCTTGGATGGAGAGATGCGAATGTAATTTAATTGTCTAATGGTATGCATTGCTAAATTGAGTGTCATTATGTAGGATTTTATAGCGAAAGCAGTTTATGCAAGTCCGTAAACGATTGCGTCCTTATCGGTTGTGCGAAGCGAGTAATTTAATTTTATTTCGTTGCCATCAAAAATAAGCACTCCCGGCCGCCGGAAAGTACCTTAATTTGGTGTGTTACTCTTCGGTGAACTCTTGATGTCTAAGGAAGTCTTGCGAATATTGGTGAATTTTATTGTCCTGCAAATGGCTGTAATAAAACTGTATTTGCGGATTTCAAATTGGGGGCAATCGATGTAAGTGTACGAGATATGGCGGGAATGCGTGTTGTCGAGTTTAGCAAATGTGATGGCAGAACGCAGGAGTGATCATGTAGCTGTTTTTTTGTTTTTTCAGCGGCACACATTAGCCAGGTGGAAAAGCTGGTAACAAAATATCAACTGGTGGGTACTTCCTGACGGTAGAAAACTAGAAAGGGTTTCAGCGAGCAAAGTTGTGCTGTATATCAAAAATATTAGGTCTGTTCCTTTACTTTTGTAGTAAGAATTGAAATGACTGTCAAAATGGTAGTGGTCGGGATAAATTCTCTCACAGAGAGAGACACTTACGAAAAAATTAGGGAACGCTTTTGTAGTAATATATGAAAAATGACAGATATAGAATTAAAAAATTAAAAAAAAATTGGTACGAAAAGTCGTTAAAATATCTGATAAACTCGAAGAATTTGCTAATTTACGAACACCATTGGTTGATTTATCTACCTAGCGATGAAAGTGATTCGGGATTAATCGAACTCATGAATCCGAGTATATGGAAGAGTTTGTACTGATTGAACTACAAGCATTCGAGAAGAGGAAAAAGCGGCACAGCATTAAAAATTCCGTGGAGGAGATTGTCCTTTCTTACTCCTTACAGTGAGGAAGAATCTCGTCGCCACCAAAAGAATCTAAGGAGAACATTCAATTTTATTTTTCCGCCTGTTGATACTCATATGTCAAATAGGACAACAAATTTCAAATCAGGTGTTAGTTGTAGGTGACTGACAGCTTTTTCAATTCTTACACCCAGAAATTTGTTGAGTAAAAATTCGTAAGATTCTCAGTGGAGGGGTAATTTCTTGCTCTCTCGATGACGCTCTCTTTTACGAATTTGTCGAGTTAAGGAACGGCGTTGAGTAAAAATTCGTAAAAATGCGTAAAAATTCGTAAAAATTCGTAAGATTTAAAAGTATTTTTGCCATTCAGCATGAAACTGTTCGCTGCGCTATATAAACAGGTTACTAGCTATATTGGGGCGGCTTTTTGGAAGGGAAAGTTTGTCAAGCAAATTTAATAAACTTTGCCTGTCGCGATGGCGTGCAATCTTGTAAGTCGAATCTCAGTGTCGTCGACCCAATGCTTGGTGTGTTTCTGACTGCCCTCAAAGACTTGCGTTATTGTCCATTTGCTTCAAGTACCTTGCCCATCTCTGCTCTTTTATGTTACCTAAGCTTTTAAAGCAGTTCAACATCGCTGTAGGTGTAAAGACAACAAACATACATTTTCTCAAAACTTTCCAAGATTTTTTCATGCACTTTTGATAAGTCGATACGTGCAGAAAAACCCCGATAAATAGGATCTTGAACAAGTCCCTTGGTCTTGCTTCTTAACTGTATTCTTAACACGAAGAAACAGTGATGGGCAGGAAATGTTGAGAGTCCTGGCAGTATATATTTTTGTGCTCATTATAAGCCCCGCCTATCTTCTCCGCTTCCACCCTTCCACGCTAGTGAAAGCCCGCGGCGGCCTCCGCTCACGAATTTTGCCTATTCCGTCAATTTAATTTGCATTAGTTGAGCGAATCTTTGGAAAATTGTACCTCTCATAAAGGCTATTGAGGTCCATTACATTTGCTTTAAATATAATGTCAAAAAAATTGCATCAAAAGTCAAGTCGGTGGTGCTTCTGCAGAAAAACGAGTGGGGCAGCGTTGCCCTGCCTCTGTATGTTTGAACTGTATACAGATTTTAAATAATACTAAAAACAAAAACCTTTTCTCCTCACCCTTAGATGAAGGCAATCACGCTCTACAGGAATTCCTAGCATCAAGAAATCCTAAACAACAGCACAGTAGCACCCTCGAGTCATATCTCATTAAACCGATTCAACGTATACTGAAGTATCCCCTGCTTTTGCAACAACTGAGAAACTTGACCGATTCGCGTGCCGATGAGCATCTTCATTTAGTTGGTTTGTATAAACTTGTCGAAAGCGCGTCTTTCTCTTGTACTTATGCAGGTTATTTATTGTTTCATTTGTCAACAGAGGCACTCAAAGGCATGGAAAAGGTTGCCGAACATATTAACGAAATGCAACGAATCCACGAAGAGTATGGTGCTATATTCGATCATCTCTTTCGACAGCACCAGAAATCCTGCAAACAGCCAATAGATCTTAGCCCGGGTAAGTCGAGCCATTTTTTCGCTTTCCTCACACAAAACATTGATTTTTTGTTTGACTGCTTTTCTATAGGTGACCTTTTGTACTATGGCGGCGTGGAATGGCTGAATATTTCCGATTTTTTGGGAAAAATCAAGAAAGGTCTCGAGCTACATGCCATGTGCTTTGTATTTAAATCAGCGGTTGTGTTCCTTTGCAAAGAGCGTTTGCGACAAAAGAAAAAACTAATGGTAAGTTCAAAAGTCTCAAAAATATTCAAATATTGGTACTTAGTTCAAATAATCGTCCTCAAACCTGCGTTTCGGATGAAAGTTCGCCCTCAAACATAGAAAACTCACCAATTTAACAATTTTTCATTTATTTATTTATTTTCAGGGCGTTTCTAATAAAAATGCTCCTAACGAGGTCGAAATCATTCGCTATCAGGTTCTCATACCCGTCACAGAGGTACAGGTTCGTGCCTCGTCGGCGAAAGATATGGACTCGCATTTCTTATGGGAATTGATACACTTACGTTCACAATTACAACGGCGTTCGGAGAAAGTGTACGTGCTTTCGAATAGCACGGCCGATTTTCGTAATGCGTTCCTGAAAACCATCAGGCAGATAATACGCGAAAGCGTACGCAACATGTCAATTCCGATGAAAGGATTCGGAGGAAGTGCCAGCTCTGTATCCGGCATATCATCACAAGGCGGTTCGGGTAGTTCACAGACTTTGGAGAGGCCAAAGCAGCAGGTAGTTCTCCTTAACAAATAGAAACATCTTGTCTCGCTCTTCTACTGGCATCCATTTTCAGATAACAATCATTCAGGGATCTCAGACTCTTGGCAAGCCCAAGAAAAAATCGGGTGCACAACGTCATTCGGCGGGCAATATTGATTATGATAATCTATCGGGTAGCCAGGAGGCTGATGATGTTCCCATGCAGCACCAACAGCAAATGCATTCAACCGGTTTCAGAAGTCGTAGTAAGACTGTTGGTGATGCTGCTGGTACGTTGCACAAATGTGAATATAGCACGCCATCCGAGTCTAAGAAGTTTTAATTTATATTTACCACACTTTCACAGATCCACCACCAAAGCCGCCGCATCATCAGCAACAAATGCAAGGGGATCCCGGCATGGATCCCGGGACTAAATCCGAGGGCGAAGAGGACTCCCAACAGGGCACAATAAAACCCAAAGCAACACTGGGTAGAACACCAAATCATCTCACTCTAAGGTATGTTTGGGCTTGTTTAATTCGCATTAGAAGCTAATTCTTTATTTTATTCCGATCGTATATTGAATTGAATCACAGCACAACATCAACCTTATCGGTCGGAAGCACTGGTAGTCAAGCGCGATTGATACAATCATCCCATCCCCCATCAAGCTATCAGCCAGTCCTCATGAAAGATCTAGGTAAGACTCAAAGCATTAACGAACTGTCGTCACCCACGAGTGAGGTAGTCGCGTCGATTAGTTTAAGTTCAAGCAGTAGCTCTAGTTATAGTAGTCGCATCTCACCCAAACAATCGCCAAAACAAGATATCGAAGTTATCGAGATATTCTCTAAGGAAATGGCTAAATCGACACCCAAGCAAAAGCAGCGGGAGGACGAACAGTCGAACGTGCGTTTCATGGATAAACATTTGAGCGATTTAGAGCATGAAAATCTGACCGACACCTGCGACATTGCCACGTACATGGCGAACTTGAAAGAGAAGACCCTAGAGTCTCAGACAGAGCAGGTGCAGCACCAGCAACAGGGACCCGACTCGAGTCTGTCGCCTGAACCGCAAACCGTTGTCGAGAATACGACAATCGTTGTGGCGGAAATAGCTCCGCCTCCGCGAAACGATCGGGAGAGTGACAGTGGTGCGGGAACGGCTACAGCTTCGGAGCGGTCCGAAGCCGAGGACGACTCCGAGGATATGAGAAACGTGATTGTGATCGACAAGAAGGTCGACAAGGTCTTCAAGTCGAAGTCGAAGAGTTCGGGTAGCAGTAGCAGTACGGGCAGCAATGGTAGCAAGCAAAGCAAAGGGACTAAGTCACCTCGCCAAAGTATTTATATATCTCCGGATCGTTCCAAGTCTCAGGGTAGTAGCCCTGTGCGTATAGTCAAAGTGAAATCGCCTCGACAGAGTATCAGCGATCAGGGTAGCAAGCGCTTGAGCGTGAGTCTCAGTCGTGACAGTTCTCAAGATAGGTTGTCTGTGGGACGTCGGACGCCCAGCCCCCGGCGTAGTTCCGAAGGCGGTGGAGGTATACTGAAGAGGTCGGTGAGTCCCTGCAATGGGGGCGGTATTTTAAAGCCTTCGTCTTCCTCGCCTTGTAAGGCAAAGTCACCGGACAGGAGTTGCATGAAAAAATTAGCTCCTTCGCAAAACTGTAGTGTAGAGTCCTTATCGCCACATCTGTCGCCTCGCAGTAGTATCGAGCATTTGTCGCCAGATCGCGCTAGTTGTCACCGACATTCGCCTAGAAGTAGCTTCGACAGTCGTTGCTCAGAGCCCAATCTTGACATTCCGAGGGGCGTTCTGAAAAGCCCTCGTGGCAGCTTCGATTCACGCTCACCAGAGCGCAGTGGACGCAAGCGCAGCATGAGCGCACATGGGAGTTTCGAGACGACGCAAAAAGCACAAGATCCCTACTACCACTATTATCCTATCTACGACAATCAGACATGTAGCGATCATTACGTCACAGCATCCAGCATGCGCAGAGACAGCGGACCCAGCTCGACCTCGAATCGACGCCTAAGCAAGTCACTAGAGCGGTCCACCTCAAGGGAGAGCAGCACAAGTACATCATACCGATATGGGGTCTCACCCGAGAGAATCTACACGATCAACACTACCGGCCCGGTGCGATCGCAATCAGCCGAAAACGCCTTTGCCCGCTACGGCATGAGCGATGTAGGCATCTACGAGCCCTCGTCCTCCTCTTCGCAACACGGTCACTACGGCATGTTGCCACCACAAATGCACACGAGTGAGACCATAAATCGAGCTTTGGAGCATCCAACATGCGTGGACTGCATGTACCAGAAAAAACCCTCCTAGCATAAAGCCCGCGTGCGACAAAGTCGTACGCGGAAGAAGATGCCCCGCGGCATGTCAAGCTCATCAGGTGGTAGTTTCGAACACGAGTCGCATAGTGGTGATGCTGGGGGTTGTGTTGACTGTCACGACTATTACGAGATCCACGTATAAAACTCCATCAGCAAGGACTCGATTCAAGTATAGGTTAACCGTGAGTGAGATAAAACTGTAGATAGCATTTTATAGTATGTTACACATTCGAATAGGAAATACTCGTAGTTCTCTTCTTCTCGCCAATCCAGTGGATGTATTCGACGATGAAGTTCATACTCCTAGATATATTTATATATTACGTATGAATGTTAGGATTAATGTTTTTCTTAAGGCAATTATAGTTTTCCACACACACACATTGAGTGCAGGTTTCTATTATATCAAGCGCATTCAAGATTATGAAATGAAAAACCAAAAGAATTAAGTAAATATAAAATTTGAAAATTTAAGCCAAGACAAAATCAAACAGACAACTCAAAACTATCTCCGATTTCCACACACACACATTTCCATCCATATAAAATAAAGTGCAGTTTAATCACGAATCTAATTGTATAAACTAATTGCAAATCAAACAGGGATTTTAAAACAAAAATAAAAATGTTCACAAGTCGAATTTCTAACCTCCTACTGGAGTTTTAGGTCTCAGTTGGTTTTTAATTGTTTAATTTTTTTAATTGATTTCTGTTGAAACAGTGGCTGAGAATGTAAAGGGCCCCATACACGGTAGGCGATTGATTGTCAGGGGGCTGCGGTGGGAGCTTCTCAATCGAAATAGACATTTACCGGCTGTCCAAACTGGTTTAACCAAGTAAGTACAAAACTGTTTGGGATCAGATTTGGTATGGCGCCTTCTCCGCTTTACAAACTGGGAATGTTTTTCGAATGCATATTTTTCTGTGCTTGGATTTACAAACGAAAATGTTGAAAATCTCAAAATGAGTTTGCAAAAAGTAGTAAACAGCAAATGAGGCCAAAGAAGAATCGAATTTCAAATCGATTTTCAAATTTTCGAGGCCCAATTTCCGAATACTTAAAAGCATATCTGATTTTTTCATTCTCTTACAAAAATGAACCGAATGTTGGGTTATTAGTAATTAGTCAGAAAATTAGTTCCAAAAACTTATTTTAACGAAATGTCATAGATACACATCAGAGATCTTTCTGACATCCAGCTCTGTTTTAAATGATAACACACTCACAATCCGAGCACCAAGTAAAATTGGAAAGCCACTGTCTTTTGAACTTTATTTCGTGTGATGTTTTTTTTAAAAACTTATTTTTTCAGTTATAATTTTCAAATCAATCCATCATCAGATTAAGGTTTAGTATTAGAAATTTAGGATAAGAAAGTAAATCGTGTATATATAATAAAAAATAAATACGTAAACATACAAATTTTATTCAGTATAGTTGTAAAAGTAGGAAACAAAACAAATAAAAAAATGCATATAAGTACATATATGTATTGCACTGAGTTTTTATGAATGTTTAACATTTATGTATTGTAGATAACTATAGTTATGGTAAAATCCACTCAACTTTGTAGAACTAACATTTTTAACTAAAATAAAAATACAAAATTTACAATCAGGAATTTCATATTAAAATAACACCATTAAAATAGAAATCCAACACAAACCAAAAATAAGAAATAAAACACTATTAAAATACAAACAACGGAAACTGGGATTGATAAACTACGCAAAATACAAAATGATACGTTAAATAGGAAACAAGTGTATTATAAAAGGTGAGACAAACAAAAAGATAACTTCGATTGGAAAAATGCGATACAAATGAGACGGCCTTACGAACCTATAGAAACAAATATTACGAATATGACAAATATTACGAAAATTAAACCAAAATATATACAAAAATTAAAGAAAACACAAAACGTAGTAACCGAGCTAAGTTAACTAAACAAAACAGAAACATAAAACTTAGCCCAAAATTACGAGACACATTCACACAAAGCCACTCCAAAGAACACAAATGTAGACGAAGCCTAGATAGAACTAATGGAAAATTAGAATCAATTAAAACAAATACTATATCAAACACAAAAAAAAACCTAAACCACATTGTTAAACAAGAAGAAAATCAAAAACAAAAGCAAACATTTAAAAATTTACTTAAATTACAATAGCTAATAAAACTAAAAATTAAATCAACTTAAAAATAGAATAGAAGTAATACTAATCAAAAATCGAATTAAATATATCAAAATAGATAATAACATGATAACTTTGCAAAAGTTATTTACCATATTGTAGTCAAAATAGAAGTTGTTCAAAAATAGTAGTAAATTCCTTAAAAGTTGTAATAAGTGGGATAAGATGTTTATTTTAAGGCTTTACTTTTTATTTAGCTGTTTAACTTAGCACTACCAGTTTTCTAAAAGTAGAAATAGATAAAGTGAGTGTCACCGATTTAGTTCCTATCCATCATTAGACGATTATTTCCAGTTTGGTATTGACTTGAGTGGTTTTTTACACCATTTCCAACATCAATTTAAGACGACTAATGGAATATATTTATTTTTATTTAATTTTTAATTTTTTAATGGAATATAATAGTTTTTGCAAATGTCTCGGAATGGAAAATGCCTTTTTCAGTTAACAAATCTCAAACCCGACATAAAAAAATCTGTCAGAATTCTCTGAAGAAAAATTAACGACATACGCCCTTTTCTTTTAACTAGGCTACACTTAAATGTGTGACGTAATAAATTCTAACATTGTGACGTATATGCGCAGTGTAAAAGCAAATAGGCAGTCAAAACCAAAGACCGAATATCGTGGTAGAACTATGGATATTGGATATAAGGCCGGTTTTGAGAGAAAGCAATTTCATTAATGAATACAAGTTGTTTCTTATACCAGTTATTTTAATTTTTCCATTTAAGGCAAGCTTATTAATTGAGGGAGGGTACTCGAGAGCCTTTTTATTTTAATTCGTCGTTAACAATTTTATATTGTGTGGGCAGAAAAGATCCTCTGAATAAAATGCACAGCAAACTTTGTTATACAAAATGTTTGGCTAGTCTGCCTATAAGATTTGACAAGGCTATATTTTTGGCGCTGATTTTTAAACAAACATTCCAGAAAACGAAATGTTCTTCTTAATACCGATCAATGTAGAAATTATTAAGTTAGTGCCAGATTTTCTTACACTTAATTTAGGGAGAACCTTGACCAATTTTATTTTTAGGGAAAACCGCATTTTCTTAATTTGTTATTGAAACCTACTTGACTCCTCTTACCGCCATTTTGGTTGCTTTGCTTTTCGATGAGAAAACAATCGCGTGTAGTCGTCTAAATCTATAGAAATTCCTTGTTTATGTTTTTTTTTTCTTTTTCTGATTAAGAGCTAAACATGAAAAATATTTCAAATCCATTTTCCCTTCGAGGCTACAGAAAAGTGAGCAGCCTTCCCCACTTCTGATTGAAAGAGGCACCTTATTCAGTAGGTATCTACTATTTAACAAACTTAGGCAGCACATGATTTTGTGCCTTGTCTCTTCCTTTTTGTGTCTACATTTTGCTTCCAAATATTTTTTTTTATTTGTTGCCACGAAATTATGAATAATAAAATATTTAAAAATAATATAATTCGCATCTTAATCAAAACTAATACTAATCAATCAAAAGAGTAAATAATTAAAATTTTAAAACCAAACAATAAAATGCACCATAATAAACAATAAAAGATAATATATATTAAAGTATTTTTCTCGTTAAATGTACCTAAAACAAAATTATCATAAATAGTCACAACACGAATAGTATAAACCAAAACAAAAATAGTAAACTATTAGCAAAACATATAGTAAACCTACATACATATACTTAAGTATCGAAACGAAAAAATATAACAAAATTATTCATCCTCTCACCATAGTTAGATGGGCTTCACAGCAGTAAAATCAAAATTATATAAACAAAATCAAAATATAAACAAAATAGTAAATCTATATTGAACAATATTATATAAATGTATCCAAAGAAATAAAAAATAAATAAAAATAGTAATAGGATTATAAAGACAACAATTCAATTTCCACAAGCAGTTATGATTAGATGTTGGTGTTAAAAATAAAGAATCTACAGTAAATAATAAAAAAAAACGCAGTCAAAAGTCCACGTTTCATGCTCTAAAGATATGTTTAACCATGAGTTCGTATTTCGACCGTTCGCTGAGTTTTCCGTACAATCTTGTTTCTTTACAAGTAGTCATTTTTTTGTCAAACGATTGTTGACAATTATTTGACGAACAAAACAACAGATTTACCATTTCGTTTTCTCATTTATTTTGGTTTTTTTTTTTTACGAAAAAAGGTAAGTTTTTAGTCATTTAGCATTTAACATTAGGAATAATCAAAAAAAAAATTGAGTAAAATTTTAAAAACTATATTCGATATATGAATATAAAAAGGAAGATCATGAATTTTTAAATTAGTTTCGATTATTGGAAGGATAAGGGTAGTTTAAAATTGGGTCTACAACGACTCGATTTGTATTGAATGGAAGATTGGATCTAGATTTTAGTTTTTGGAATATGCAATAATAATTCAGTTGTGTGATAAAAAGAGAAGTAAATACGGAGCTTTGATCGCCCCTTCTTTTCTATCAGACAAATACTTCCTTGTAGTTTGGTATTTTCTTTTAAAGTAACCAAAGATCCCACTTTACCGATGAACAGCTTGCGTTCTCTATGTCAGAGCTCAAGCGGTTTGGAGTCCAATTCGAAAAAAAGCGGGTTAAATACACCCTGAGTTGATTTACAAAAACTTTAAGCGTCAGCCTTCAAGCCTTGAACAAAATTAACAAATGAAACATAAACGTTGAATCATTAAAAATGTAAGTGACTTTTACCCCGAATTGCATTTCGCTTTCATCGATGTAATGGGTAAGCGTTTAAAACCCGTCAAAAAATGCGCTTTTTCGACGTACTTGTTACACGAGTACCTGCATGATCCGAATTTACTTTTCTTACACTAACTGCATACCTATAAATATGTTTATATATTTTACAGCACAAATAGCATAACATTTTAGCTTTCCTAATTTGAAATTCCTTAGAAACGTTACGCTTATTTCTTATGGCATAACCAAAAGTTGTTTAGTAAAATATCCTATATAATTCAAAAGTGTGATAAGCGACGAATTATTGTGTTCAAACATAGGCATACACGGAATTTGCATAAAAAATAATAAAAAGTTGAGAGGGAAGTAAAGTTTTTGTTTTTTTTTTTATTTTTATTTTTATAATGCTGTTCAAAAACGGTTCTTGTCTGGAAAAAGTATATTCTTGTTTTATCCCAAGAAAATATTTATCATTAACGGTAGAGAGCGTATTTATTATAGTTCCTTAAAAACAGAAAATTCCATCAAAATCAAAAAGCAATCATTGTTAGGTATAAATGTAAATGCGTACATTGATTTTTGTTTAAAAACGAAACAACAAAAATTAACTGAAATTGTTTATTGTTAATTACAAATAGTGTATAAATGTAATTATATAAAATTTTTGTGATATTTATTTTAATATTATATTTAAGTATATATTTAAAAATACATATTTTTGATTAAACTATAATTTTAGTATTTTTATTTCAGTTGAAAGTATTTATATCTAGAAAACATGTAACAAAAAATGCTTGGCATCGCTTGAATATTGAATATAAAACAGAAAAGGAAACAACAAAGTGCATAGTGTGACCAGCACTTAATAATAAAATTAATAAAACTAAACTAACTCTTTAGTAGATTGTAGTTTTATATACAAAAAACATATACATATAATTTTCGATTTAGTTTATTGTTATTTTGCACGAAGAATTAAATATATCCGTGCACGTAATTGCAATATATTTAAATAGTTTTATATAATAAAACAATCCAACTTATCTGGGCCGCTATGCACTATCGGTTGATATGTCTAATGGTTAACACACCCTATCCTTTGTTTGAATCCAAAAACAATTAAAAACATAATTTTATGCTAACAAATTCATTTATTTTATTATTCATAAAACTATTTAATTTCTCATTTACTCAAAACCGTAGAAATATTTTACGAGTAGCGATTTTGTTTTTTCTTTTTTTTTTAGGCACTATATTTATTTGTTTTTATATTTTCTTATTGGCATATGGAAAATGTTGGCATAAATTTTTAAAAATTTCTTACTAAATTTACCTCAGAGAAGAGAAATGTGCAATGATTGCAATAGTGTTAAAAAAAAACAAGCGATGTCAACATTTTTACCAAAAAAAACACAAAAAAGGCTACTAACAAAATTTTAAAAGTTTTCATAGGGAATGCATTGAATTTTATTCTTTCCATTGTTTGACTTATTGTTTTCTTTTTTAAATTACCTTTGAGTTTGTTTTTTATCATATAAAACGAAAAAGAACAATTTGGCCAGACGGAGATGATACATTTGTTTTATATGTTTTACCTGTTTTTTTTAATTGTAGGGTCCCCGGTGTGGAAACCAAGAGACATGATTAGTTTAGGCGATGCACAGCCAACATCACGCAAAGATGACTCGAAAAACTAATTTTAAAATTAGAAAACAAAAAAACAAAAACAAAATTCTCTATATATATATTTATAAATCGAAAACAAAAATATATAAGAAATTATCATATTCGAATAAAAAAAACTGGATTAAATAAATTGTTTCTCCGAAAATAGAAAGAAACATTTCTTGATGATGATATTAAATGAATTAATTCATTTTAAAAAAAATGGAAAAAATTTAAATTAAAATGAAATTCTTATAATAAACGCAAATAAAATTTATATTTAAAAAAAAAAATCAGAAAACAAACAAATTAATTAACTGTATTTTTTAAGAAGAAACAAAATAGTAAACAAGTTTTTAATTTTATCACAATTAAACGTTTCTCTATAAAAACAAACGTAAACAGAACAAAACAACAAAATTTAGAACTTAACGTAAAATGCAAACAAAACAAAAAACTAACAAAAATATATCCCAATAGTGTTAAACAAATATTACTTATTTATAATGATGCAAAACTAAACCTAAATTACGAAACTGAAAGTGCATAACAAAATAACAGAGAAACATCAACCGACTAGAAATGATGCATTTTGAGTACGAGTATAAAGATGCACTACGTTTGGAAAAAAAAAAAAAACGTTTGCAGAGCCAGGTCATGCAGCTGAACAATGGTCAGTAACATTTTAATTTGACTCATACAACGACGAACTGAGTTTTAAGTACAAAGATTATGTACCGTGTTTGAATATTTTCGTTTCCAAAACCGCTCTTTACTCCGAAATTTTAAATACTGTGACGTTCCAACAATGAATTTGATTGTCGTGCCGGCAATTGGCGAGGCTACTGCATTTACATATACATAAATACAGTCCGGTCGTAGTTAAATCCTTGCAATTCACTCAATTAAGTGAAAATGTGTCTTCTATTTTTTTGGTTTGTATCAAACCAAAATTAAAGAATTGATTGAAGGAGACACTCATAAGCTGAGGGCACACACACTCATTTAAGTTATCGATTACTTGTCATTCCAGCAAGATAATGCGGTGAAACTATGCAGAAATTGGAAATGTTTCAGCTGTCCTTTAGCTCAGTCAATAAAGAGTAAAATGCACCACTGATGGATCAGGGCGACTTCACTGCCAAGCATTCGCAATGATTCAGAATGATTAACGAGTCTTTTTCAAATACACTTCTGTGAGTAGGTATGCGAGTGGCGATAGCCAATTCACCCGTGCATACCCAAATTGTTGATTTTCGAGGCTCCGAAATCTGCAAATGGCATCAGCTAACATTTTCATAAAAAAAAAATCGTTGTACTTAACTTAAGACAGCAATCGACATCCAGATCAATTATGGGAGGAACTAGTTATAAAGAGACAGCAGTTGTAAAATTTCCGCTTTAAACATCAACGTTTAAAGATCAACAACAATTGATCCCTGAAGGCACTCATTACTTTTGTTGAATATACACGAAAACTATTTTTATCTCTACTCAGAAGATTTAGCAACAAGTGACAGATTTATCCAAATGTCAGGAGATTTATCATACCTACGTTTGACAGATTAATGCAGAAATTTCAAGACTCTTAAGGCACAAGCAAAACAAGCATAACTTCTTGAGCTAACAGTTTTCTGAATCATACTGACGTTTTAAATCTGTTGCAAATGCCAGAAAAGCAGTCGCACATTTTCTTGAATAAATCAAGCCCAAGAATGTACTTCTTACTGACCATTTATAAAACGCGATTGTTCAACAAATTGTTTTATGTGAAAGGACATGGACTAACAAAAGATTTAACGACAACGTCCTTCAGTTTCGCTCTATGGACTTTTAGAAGGCAATTCTCCCAACTCGCAAAACCTGGCTCAACAACTGTCAAAATCTACTTATATAACGCATAATACTGAATTATAGTAATTCAACTTAAATAAAAAACTTTTTGTTACATAGGAAAATTCTTATACTTTATATTTTAATTTCCACTGAAGATATTTTGGTTTCTTTCAGAATTCCTATATAAGTCTTAAACAAAAAACAATTTCACTCCACATCCAACTTAACTTATTACTATTAAATTAAAATTAAAACAATAACAATAAATAAAAACAAATTCTGCGCTAGAATGACATTATAGAACAATTATTATAACAATTGAACAATATTTAATAAAAGCCTAAACAAAACAAAATTATTTACAATACATAAGGTACTTTCACATAACTCACACAGAAAACACTCAAACACACAAATGCAAGTAAAAAAATAGACTCACACGAATTAAAAACTTTAAAAATATATAGAACAAATTAAATAATAATATGAACAAAAGAGAAAAACCCTTAACGAAGTGAGTATCTAAAAGCAAAACAAAAACCAACAAAAGAGAAACGTTTCTTTTGTAACAAACAAGTTAAACCAAAAAGCAAAAAAAAAGAATACAAGTTATTTAAATTTAAAGAGAAAATGTTATTTATTATTAAAACAAAGAAAATGGTATAAAAACAGAAAAGAAAACATAAAAAAAAACTGAATACAATTAATAAGTAAATTAATTAATGAGAATTAAATTTATGAAGTAAGTTTAAGAATGAATTATTACACTTTAAGAGAATTTTTATAATTATTAACAAATTATATATTTACAAGTATACTCGTTTATTTACATGAATTAATTTTAGTCAACTATTTTACCGCGTCTAATTTGATTCAGTTTTGATTTTCGTTTTCTTATTGAAATTCGTAGGCAGCAGAAGTATTGAAATTTTCTGAATATGAGCGAAAGAAAATGAAAGCAGAGGCGGTGTTTAGTGTTAATTGTAAAGAAAATAAGTATATCCAAAGGAAAATACATTCAAACAACCCATAAATAGAAAAGAATGCAAAAGAACCTTTTAAGAGTATTGTAGTTGTATTTTTTTCTTTAACAAGTTTATTTTCTAATAGAGTTTTTAACTTAAAAAAAAACAAAAAAAAAACTAAAAGAAATTATAATGCAAATCGAATAAAGTTGAAAAAAGAAAAACAAACAAATTGAGCACTTCTTAAAATATTTGTTTTATATATTCCTACTTATTTATTTTTTTGTTTAACGAATTCCTTTGCAAATATTTTATGATAGATTTTATTGAAATATTTTTTATTGTCAAAAAAGCAAAAGAAATTATAAAATAAAAGAAATAGACAAATAGACTGAACGATTGTTGGTTTTATTTAAATCGTGGGGTCTCCCACGCGACTATGTGAGTATACGGATACATTTACAAAAACTGTGTCCAGTTTATTTGGTCTAGCTCACTGCCTCTAGTTACGCACTTCAAGACGGGTGGGGTTCCCTTCACACTACGCGCCATTTAAGGTAAGATAACGCCTTGTCCCTCCTGGTTAGTCTGAAGACTCTACGCACCGGGATGTTCTGTGTCCTTCGACATACATATCCATCTTAAAGTGATGCACAATTACTTGACGAGGTCGATGTCGCTGTGCAGCTCGAAGAGTTCGCAGATCAGTCTGCCCCTTCAAAGCCTGTCAACGCAGATGAGACCGGAATATGCATGCCAGTCGGTTTTATAAAAGAGCACCTACTTCCGGAAAACGTCAGTGTGTAATGAGAAGAAGAAAAACTCAAGTGGCGGCTAAAAAACTTGTAGGAAAACAAAGCTTTTTATATAGTTTTGTAGAACGAATAAATTTTTACGAGTTCACATCGCGAAATTTTCTACTGGTTCCAAAGAGCTCTACAAGTTGAATTGGAGTCAGCTCTCTCGCAGAGAGAGAGTATCAAGTTAAAAGTTCAATAGCACTCTATTTCTATTATAATAGTTTCGCAATGGTAAGGATTCATTCAATAAAATCTATTGTCGGGACGGAGAACCTGAGTTAGAGAACAGTACCTACCAGAGACAATACTGAGACCACCAACTCCGGCCGATTTCCCGTTACTTAGCCTACAAGCTATATTTTTTATGGGGTGTACACATCTGGTGCGCTAGTATTGTTACATAAAAAATCGTATTGACAAATGTCACGAAACTTCAAAAATTCCGGCTCACCAACACACTCCCAGCAGATATGAGACACTTCCGCTGTGGGCAAAGTTGCTGGCAGAGTTCATAGAATTTTATCCGTTTAATTTGAAATTGTTCGTTACGTGTGGATAATATTTTTTTTTTTAGGAATAAGTGCACATTTGCTTAAAATGTTCATGAAAAATTAACAATGTATATTGCTGTAGGGAAAATGAAAACATTTTGAGCAAATTTTCTTCATTATTTAAGAAAAATTTACACACGAAATCGAAGTTACTGATATCCAAAAGCGGAAAATACACAACCATGTTTGTCCCAATATGTTTCTATTATATAGAACATCAACTTTAGATAGTTTTACTAACCAAACAAATCAAATTATTCGCCTTTTAACAATTTATAATAACTAACCAATGGCGTTCAGTAATGAAAAAATGTGGTATTACCGAACTCTTTCACATTTCCCCACGGTTGACAAGGTTGGCAGCATTTATTTTTGCATTTTTTGTATGTTTTTGCATGTCACACGGATTCTTTTTTGACATAACACCGATAGGAAAACAAAATGGCGAATTTGAAAAAAAACTGAGGGGGCCAGCGGCAAGAGGATTGTGAGTTGGGGGTCTCAGTATGGTTTGTCTATGCTGTTGACATTTGTAGCCGATTCACCAACCCACTAATGAACAGCGCTTTAAAAAAAATACAATAAAAGTAGGTATTGAAATACCGTGTATACCACATTCGTCGTTGGTTTGAAGTTAAGGTTTATTTGCAGCCATACCAGGAAAAATATATTCTAGAGCTTTCCCCGGTTATGGTCTAAATTATGCGAATGAAAGTCACTGCAGGTCGGTTTTCGGCATCCGTAAGAGACCAATAATTCGTCACAGAAATACGACTATGTGCATTTTACTTGTTCACATATCTAATATTAGTAATACCTGTTCACCAGCGATACCACTTTCCTTCAATTGAAGTAGATTCACTTAAGTTTTGGAAAATAAATTAAAATCTGCTCCCTACTTCACACTATTGTTAAATTCTTTATATCTACTTCACTTTAGAAATCGCTTATTTAATCCGCTTCAATTTTAACTATAAAAAAAACTTAAATCTCCTTCCAAAAAAAAATTATTTAAAAAAATTCTTTTATACTCTTTCAATTCACATTTCAAAAGAATAAATTGCATGAAACTTCACTTTAAACACAAATTTTTTTTAAATTTTCTGACGTTTATTATTGTTTCCTTTTCATTATCTGTCAAAGAGGTGATACGTTTGGTTTGGTTTTGATTCCTGTCTGTTCCCAAACGTTTAGCCAAGAATACGGGAAAGAATTATTACAAAAGCAATGAAAATATATTTTGAAGTACATAATATATATTTTGTAGATCTTAAAACGTTTGGACATGTTTTATAAATACAACTCATATGGAATTAAATATATAATTAAAGCTATGACTTTGAAATCTACTTCCCTCTTCTTGAATCTACTTCACTTTTTAGGTCAAATCTACTTCGACTTATTTTTTTGAAGTGGTAACGCTGCTGTTCACGTATGAACGTATACTGAATCATTGGGGACGTTCAAGTATCTAGTTTAGTAAGTCTGACAGCTCTCTCACTAGATGAAACTCGACTCTGATTGGGGGAAATCGGTCGTGAGAGCATATGTTTCAGTTGACGTTTATGGAGGGGTAGCCGACGAATCTAGTCGAGAAATTCGTGACTGAGTACTAAGTTGACAGTTCTCATATGTGGCTGACGTAGGAGTGACGTTCCCGACCAATCTAGTTTTTGCGTTCAGGTTACATCTCATCCAGACCAATCTAATCGACTTAAGATGACTAGATTCTTGAATGCGGCCATTGCAATTTTGTTAATCATATCAACTTTCAATTTTACGAATTTTCACTAACTTTTACAAATTGTTATGAATTTTTTCTCGATGCCGTTATTTAACTCCAAAAATTCGTAAAAGAGAGCGTCATAGAGAGAACAAGATATTACCCCTCCACTGAGAATGTTTAGGTTTGTTTGACGTGGGCGGTGGGCCCTAGTGCGCACTGGTTAACCGTAATATTTTCAGGCACTGAACTCGCCCAGATACTGAAAACCTGTGTTTGATATAACTTCTAGGGCACCCTAGTTGTGCCCTGAACTGACTCCAGTTAATGTGTCGGGGCAAGAATTCAGTGCTGAGTTTCGCTGTCAGTTCGCTAGCTGTCTTTCATTTTCAAACTCATCATCTATATTGGAACCACTTTTATCAACTATCTGCATTATTTAATGCACAAGCACAAGATATGAATTGAGTTCACTCATTTTTAATAATAAACGGAAAAAAGTGTTCACTTCTTCATACTTCGTTCACCGGATAAGATAAAGATAAATATTTTTCAATGTCAAAGACTGACACTTTAGGGCAAGATTCTGCGTTCGATTAGAGGAGCTTTCAGGGTTGTGCAGGGCTTTTGACAGGCGTGAAAATTAGCGGACAATTCTCAATGCGCACTAGTGGTAGCCATGTCAAACAAACATTTACTCAACACAATTGGAAAAGCTGTCAGTCACTGTACAGTTAACATGAATATTTGTTGTCCTATTTTGAATACGCGTGCATGTTTTCATCAATCAGTACTAACCAGCGTTGCCACTTCAATAACATATGATCGCAATAGATCATTAAAAAAAATGCAGTAGATTCGATCTTTCCGCAGTAGATTTTTTGTTATAAAAAAAGCAAAGAACAATTGCTTAAAACTATATTAATCATCACTTCAATGTTTTTTTATACAATAAGTTCACAATAAGTTGGCTTCGTTCAGAGGTTCCTTATTGGGGTTATTTTGATGTATGGTTTTTGTACAGCTGTTTCAAAAATTGTTTATCAAACAAAAAAAGTGCAGATTTAGTGGCAGTAGATTTATTTTTTGCAAAAAGTGCAGTATATCTACTGCTTTGCAGCAAAGTGGCAACGCTGGTACTAACTCTTCCACATACTCGGATTCAACAAAAAGAAGTTCGATTGATTTCGAATCATCGCTAGATGAATCAACTAAGGCCTGTTTTTTTAGCTTCAATCTCAGTAAAGTAAAGTAAAGTAGGATTTTCAGCACTCAATTACACCAGCGCTCTACTTAACTTGACACTTCGAGGATTCACTTCACAGTAGAGTAGGATGCAATTCTTGTTATTGCGTGGCTGCAGATTCTGCTTTACTAAAGTGTTTGTTCCTCATCTCGAGTGCGGTGGATGTTCAATTGACACCCAGAACTTGCTGTAACATTCCAGAGCTAAATGAACCGCACAAGTTGCCCCCTCTCTATGAATATGCGTATCGCCGTTCGATTGAATGCTTTTGATCCTTTTGATATAGGGTATCTCCGAAACCGTCAAATTCCGTTTTCCCTTCCAGCAGATACCTAATCGGAGAGAGAAAGAACTGTGCAACTAGACAATCAAAAACGCACTTTTAGTATCATTCTTATCCAATCTTTGTTTATTTTTTCTACATTTTTACAATTACCTTCCACTAGCAACTAAACCTTAAATTATATCATCAGTTATATAAATACACAAGCGCGTACTAAAACGTACATCTCTTCATTAAAGTCGCCACGCCTCAGTTACATAAACATTCTCCCAGAGCTGACAAAATTTCGGAATTTTTCTTATTTTTGTTATTAGCAGAATACATGAGTGAATATGAAACGCGAATAAACAAAGGGTAACTGCCAAAGTGTATGCATTTGGGACGTACTCGCTTCACAGCGTGTAGTCCGAACGCTGAAGAACTGAGCAAGAGGCGACCTGTTTAAACTTAATACTAAATGTGTCCAACACTAGAAGTGTATGATCTCAACTATGGTACATTATTATAAGCGGCCATCCGTCTTGGAGCCGACCAGTAGACCTTCCAGAAGCCATTTTCCACTCTTCCTGTTCATTTGTCTGTCTTGAATTCGAGGTGTCCTGCACTCTAGTTGGGTAATATCTCCGAGAGGAGGTCTTTGGTGCCGCTCATCAGCGAATCGGGGAACTTAATGTCGAACGCGACCAGCAAGTCACCCCGCCTTGACGGTTCCTTGGGGAAGGGCAATCCTTTTCCACTGATCCGCTTCACAGTATTCGGTTTGATGATTTCCCCGTTTGTGTTGACTGTGATCTGTTCGCCAGACAGAGTTGGCACATGAACTATAGTGCCGCAGAGCGCCTGCTTGAGGCTGACCTTGGCCGCGTACTTTACGTCACTGCCTTCGCGTTTGAATTGACTGTGCGGCTTGTCGCGAATGATGAAGACGATGTCGGCGGGAATTTTGCCGGGTGCTTGATCTCCTTCTTTCTGGAATGTTATCTTGGTGCCGGCCTTCCAGCCAGGCTTCACTGCGATGTTTAGTACCTTCTCCTCTTTCTTTGGCATGCCCGTGACCATCGACATACGCGAGATTTTCATCTTCTTCACACAGCCCCTGTCGACCTCCTCGAGCGACACGTAAAGTTCGTGCTCTATGGGTGGATCTTGCATTTGGCGTTTCCTATTCGGAGCAGCATTGAACGACTGGGAACGGAAGGGGCCGGGCATGCCGCCGCCATAGCCCATCTGCTGGTACATATCGTCTTCTGGGCCCATGAACATGGTCTGCGATTCGAATATTCTCTGCGGGTCTGATCCAAAGAAGATTCCAAACGGATCCGACGAGCCGAAGAACTGGGCAAATGTGGCTCTGGCATCGCCATGGAAGTATTCACCACCCAAGCCGCTGACTCCGCCTTTCAGACCCTCCTCACCAGAATTGTCATAGATGTCACGTTTCTTTTTGTCAGACAGAACTTCATACGCCTCTGCAATCTCCTTGAAACGCTCTTCGGCTTGCGGTGATTTGTTTTTGTCGGGATGGAATTTTAGCGCCAGCTTTCTGTAGGCCTTCTTAATCTCATCATCAGACGCGCCCTTGCTGACGCCGAGAATTTTGTAGAAGTCTTTTCCCATTGCTTAGTGTTGAGTCTCTGGAAAAGAAAAAATAACGTTCAGTTCGCTTGTTCAATTTTTTTCGAGAATATTCTCGACAATACACTTCCGTCCCTTTCACACTGACGACTGTTCCACGAGTGGGTGTTTGCCACCCGTCTCATGCAACTACGACAGACACTCAAGGGAGAAATGATTTCATCGATAATTCAAGAATATGCAGCGGAAATGTTATGTTTAATGATCTCGGTTTTGTTTAAATAAGATACCTTTTATACTGATTGGAAAAACAGAAACAGATGTTGTCGATAATTGATATCCAAAATTAATTTTCACAATGCCAATTGTCTGGCTTTGTTGTTTATTTTTCTATTTCTATTTAAATACTGTTTATCACGTGTGGTAGAGTTTGATTGCTGTCCAAAATAGATATTATTTATACACAACAAAAACAATTTGTTTGATTTTTGATAGAGATTTCACAAAATTTTCACTTAGCACTTTTAACGAATGTTTCGTTTCGGTTTGTTCTTCTTTAATGGCTTACGTCGCGGGCTGGGCACTTGTATTTATAAACGCATTTTTGTTCTAGATCATTCCGGGAGTTTCTACATACAATTAATTTAACGTGCGTTAAATGGTTTGACAGCTAACAGCTGACCTGCTTTTTCATTCGTTAAGGTTGAAGCTCTGTTCGGTGAGTAAAAAAGAGAAGTTTTCGGTACGTACCTATTAAGAGCTGAATTGTGGCAGTAGAGAGAATAATATAAAAATATTTTTATTCAGTATTTACCGCGATAATTCCAATTTTCTATGATTTTCTCTTTTTTTAGTACCTATATATTCAACAAAATATATATTCCTGCAAAATTAATCTGATGACCAACGTCAGTTTGTTAAAAACATACTGATCGCTAATACCGAGGCTGGGTAACTCGTTTTTTTAGCGTCCGACACCCGAATATCATATCTACAAATCGACTCAACTCATCAGTTCGGTCGAAACTTGTACCGAGTAACCCGAAAGCAAAGCCATCTATACTTCACCGTCAAATAATGGAACAGGCTCAATTCTCCCAAACCAACACGATATCAAAAGGGCCCACCTTTGGCGCGATGGCGACGTTGCACGTTGAAACTAATGTCGTTTTCGATTTGGCAAAAAGATAAATTTGTTTGAGAAAAATTAATTTTTTTTTTGATCGAGATTGTTTTTCATATTCGATTTGCCATAAAATCAATCTTTTTTTTTGATCTGACTCTCTTTCGAGAAATCTCGATTTTTTCTCAGATTTCACACATGCTTTCCCTAATACCGATGTGTATGACACACAGCTGGCGGTTACGAATTGTTTATCGTTGGAAGAATTGCTTTTTTAACTGAACTATTAATTTTTCGAATACGATTATTTATATTAAATTGTTTCGAAATGCGTTGTTATAAATGTTTAAAAATCAATTCAAATGGACTTCCAGTGCAAGTGAAAAAAAATATATTTTGCGGCCAACTGAATACACACAAGTACCAATAAAATTCGGATTTAATGTTCGATTTGGCAGCAGAAATCCAAATCGAAAACGACATAAATATAAAACTAACCGAAATAAAGTGTGTAAAGTGTTATCAATCTCCAGCAATTATTAGGCGTGTTTTTTTGAGTTTCAATCTCAGCAAAGCAAAGTAAAGTAGCACGCGATTACAACAACTACAACCGAGTCTCGAAGTGTCAAGTAGAGCGTAGTTGTTGTAATTGCGTGATGAAAATCCTACTTTACTTTGCTTTGCTGACATCAAAGCTCAAAAAAACACGGCTATTGATTGCTGAATCTCGAGCGAGCGTTCTCTTCTGCCCGATAAAACACTTTGCGAGTCCGATCTTTCAACAGATCTTTTCAACGCTAACGAAGCTGATTTTATTTGGCTTTGTTTAAATCAATTAAACAAAACAATAAGCTAGAACTTTGAACATTTCCCTTTCGCGAAATATATATTTTTTTTTTTGCCAGCGCCATCTAAAAAATCAACCCAGCAACGTTTAACAATTGGGCGAAAACCTGACCACCCACGAAAACCTCCCACCAGTGAACACTGGTTGACAGTTCTTGTTGTAGAAATTCGTCGCATTGCACCGCACGTAGATGATTTTTTTCATTATGGCGGAAAAACTAGGAACACTTCGTTTCGCATTTTGTGAATAAATATTACTAAGAATTCAGTGAAAACCTTAAATAAAACTAGCCTTTGTATCGCCCAAACGGCTTCAGTTGCTTTCAACATTGATTTGCATAGAAAAACTAAGTGATTTATACCAACAAATGAAATGAGAAAAGTGTTCCGTTTGTGTGAAAGTGAAGAATTTACCAAGTCGCTGTAAAAATCGAACTTGGAACTGAAACTATTTTTCCAGTGGATTATCCATTTCATGAGTTCTAGAGTCATTTGAATCCGGCTGCGCTATGGCCGACAACAAGGGTAAGTACAATAATTGATTTAAGAATTCCGTAGTCTTTGAAATACCTTCACGAAATAGTTACCCACATAGAGTTGCTTGAACATCGATTATTCACATCAGTGTGTAGAAAACCCTTTAATTGGACAGAGGCCGAGAAGCCGGTTTGGTTATTTGCCATAAAACGTTGTAAAGCTGTCCAACGTAATATAAATAGACGTCGCCTTAGATTCAGCACACTCACATCCTCTGGAGGTCATCCCCGATGAGTGGCTCTGTCAGGGTTTTTCAAGTTTCAAACGTATCTGCATTATTTTGAAGGTTTTACATGTCGAGCAGTAGGTTGTGCGAACATGACACCAATGGCTGCACCAAAGTGAGTAATGGCATTGTGCTCTAATTGCAATCCTATTGGAAGTTGTTTGGAAATTGGAAATCCTTTACAGAAATGAGAGTGGTAATTTATTTTTTGCAATGATATTAAGTAACCGTGCATGCAATGCTATCAAAGTGATGGAACAGATAAGCTGGTTACAACTAAGAATGAAAAGGTCTGAGTCATTCTTTGGAACTAGGTAAACAAAGACACTTATCAGGTTAAGGAAACGTTCAGTTATGTCTGTGGACATGTAAATGTAAATGTATGTTCTGCGAGACTCTATTCTTCTTATTGGAAAGTTAAAGCACGATTTAGTAAACAAAAACACAGTCAAATGGGAACAAGCACAGTAGGCCTTTATTATTATGCTCAAATGATCTATATAGATCATTTGAGCATAATAAAAAACGCTTAGTGTTACGCAAATGAGCAATCCATCACTCATCTTCTTCGGTAGAGGAAATCTAGCTGGATCATTATTAATTTTGGAACAGCGGGAATGGGAGCTCATATTACATGCGTTTGTGAATCAGGAGCCAGTCCATTGCCCTCAAATTTGTTTAGATGGTCAGCTTGAAGAAAGTTTCATTCTCGTTCCAAGTCAAAGTCGACTCTTGAGTCATACAGCAGTCACCGATACAATTCTATCGCCACATTTTTTATGTTAACAGCGAAGCTATTTTCGATTAAATGAGACTGGGGATTTGTTTACCAATATGACAGGTATATGTCCAATCTGTGACGATTGTCATTCTAAAAGGAACTGCGTGTCATCATTATTTGTCCAAGGCATAAGGTAACGCAAGTAAATGCACTTAGAACAAAACGGCAGGCTGTTTGTTAAAGAAGTTAGTGTATCGGAATTGAAATGAGGGATAAGAAGCAAGAACCTGATCACAAATTTGGTTTCTATAGCAGATTTCGGACCTTCATTAGGTACCCGACCAAGTTATCTGAAAAGAGTCATCCATGGACATTTTGAAAATCCTTCTTTTTCCGATTACAATTTCACAAATCAATAGCAGAGAGACACACTACGGCTAAAGAATGTTTACAAATTGAATTAATATGTAATACTTGCCTTTTGTACAATCAAAACCGAACAAAATGCCAACTTGACTAATGGATATGCATTTACCAGAGCAAATTGCTCACTCACACACACTACACTCATTCACAAGTGACAAAAATGAAAATGTTTATATTTTGTCTCTGCTTAAATTGAATGCAGCAGGCAAAATAAATGCCTAGACAGGCGTCAGCAGACGTACGAGTACATATGTACAGTACATCCTCCCACTTATAATTTGTTTTTGCTGTGGCGCTCATCTTGTGTGCACCCACCCCTTTGCTCTGCCTCAAAGATTTCATAATTAATTTAATCGACACTGCAAAAGAAAACCTAAAACCAACAAGCACTTTTAGAATTAAAAGTTTATTTGTCATCTGCGTCCTCCGTTTCCGTCGCTCGCTCTCCTTAGAATGCGGAATTTGTGTTCTTTAAATAAAATGGCAAACTCACATTTAGCAACAGACTCGAGTCCGAGTATACCACTTTGCAAGGAAACGTACACTCATCCCGTTTGCCGTCGCACAGCTCTTCATTTACCTACCACACAACTGTATATATAATTTTGTTGTGAACACGAGTTTACCATTTCGCTTATTCAGATATTGTTAAGAGAACACGACTTCACAACCAGAGGGTCAAAAATCTGATGGAGTAATCCCAAAATAGGAGAGCTCTCGTAAAGGCAATCGCATTCGCCTTCACCGTCTCTCCTATATTCGATTTTTCTAAATACAAATCAACTATGTACGGGGAGTTGTTGTTTGGATGCGTTTTCTTCTCGAGCGTTTGTGCTCTTTTTACTGTTGAAAGTGCATAACAAGTGTTGAATCTTAAAATAAGCCGACTCCTCGATGTTTAAAGCTCTTTTCCAGATGTAGCTCGCTTGGTGCCCGTCGGTGCTCATAACATCAGTGTAAAAGATCATCCCGGTGTTTCTCACACATCCTAATTCACTCTCGCTCGGTAGCAATTGTCGCCTTCTATCTAAAGTATCCGAAAATATCTAACCATCGCTCGACCGTGCCGAGAGCTTTTTCACTGTGCCGCTGCCATCAGTATGCGATGCGATACCAGCGAATCGATTACGCCGCCGCGCACCAATAGAGCCGACGTCGTTGCCGAAATAATCTTCACTTAATATTTTGAATTCTCATTTTGTTTCATTTGTAGTAACGTTAATATGTTCATTTTCAACTGAACGTTTAGTATAAATATCTTATTATTTTATAACACATTTTGAAAAAAAATGTCCGTTTTGGTTCTAGTGATGTCATCGTGTGCGAGCTGTGATCTGTGAATAGTGTGCAATTGCAGTGAAAAAAAGAAACCATAGTTATCGATAATACTGTTAATAATTAATTAATACTAATCTAAGGTGCAATCGTTGTTCCTCCTCTCCCTGGGATATTCACCATTATCACGGGATTGAATTGAAATTTTCTTCGACATTGATCAGAGAGCAAAGGAGCAGAAAGTGAGTGCGAGTGGATATTTTTAGAAAGATAAATCTGGATGTATATATTTTGTGTGTGCTGCTATATTCTATTTATTTAGCGTGTGTTTCACAATGTGCAAACTATTTGAAACGGTTTCTAAAAATAATCGACAGTAGCAAATATGTAGGGAAGTCTCTGTCTTTGCGGTCTTCTAAATCACATCTTTACCAAGGATTTTCTATTTTTTTTTTCTTAGGTTTTTGTCTGTTTTTCCGCGTACCCTTCCCTTTGACAGAGTTCAAAGGCAATTTGTAGATACAGTTGTCTTCAATCACACGCTGCCTCCTCCGCTTATGCGGTGTGGCCTAGTTATGTTCGGGATTTCGGTTTTGTATACCTACCTACATAATATACTGCTTCGTTTTCTTTTCGATAATATGTTATACAATGTATGCCAAAGACGTGTCACATTCGGCAGACGGAACTGCGGACAAGTTATGTTCGCCAACAGGGTGGTCACAATGATGAAGTTTGTGTTTTTAATGGAAAACGCTGAAGTGAAAGTTGTAAACACGGTTTTTGTAACGAAAATATCTTGATTATTCGTATGCAATGCCTGGTTCCAGGGCTTTGTTTGTTTAAAGTGCTTGTTCTTTTACTTGTTTAGTGTGTTACTACCGCAGGGGACTCGCCCCATTAAGGAATGGGACTTATCTATGCAGTCTGAGACTGGAGAATCCCTCAATCACATTTCTCTGATGGGATTGCTACTTTGGCTTACAGTCGGAACGTCCTGAAGAACTGTCGCATGACACTTTTTGGAAAATCCTGTAAATCACCTGGAAAAATTACATACAAAAGCTATGGCAAACAATCATCAAACGGTTTTGTGATCGATCCATTCCTTTTATTGAGGTACGCGTTTTAAGTCCGGTAGATTTACCTATTGGCAATGGATAGGCAGTTGAAAATCATTCTGGGATCCAAACAATAGTATAATCGGTACCGCTACAGCAAACAACGTTGGTACTCTTTTTTTTCTAATTTGTTTTGTTTTGTGGGAAGAAATTGTGTTAATCACATGTTTGCGATGACATCTTGACTGATAAATATATAAACAAAATAAGTCACATGCGGCAAAGTTCAATGTAATTTTTCATGCAACATCTAATCGTTATCTATTGTTTTGATTCTTAGGCTGCGGCCACGTAGTGAACGACAGAGCGACGTCGCCCGCATATAACAAAATCGCTAATCGCTCAAAGCTTACGTGGCCACCGCCATACAATTTAATTTGTTTTAATTTTTTAGAGCGACGTCGCTCAATCGCTGTTGCTAGAAGCTCACTACATGACTGCACCGGCACCCTTAGCTTGCACTTTAAGTTGGTACAGTCGTAGGTTGTTTGGCGGGACTTTCATCAGTCATTGTTAATCGAATGTCAACATTCAGAGCAAACATCGGACTTTTGTTATAAAATTAATCCTGTGTAACTATTTATTGTGCACCCAGTTAACGTACCGACGGTTTTAAAATACGTTGCACACACTTTTTGCTAGCAACGACTACAACTGGCGGAAAATTTAAGTGGATATCGCTTATGAAAGTACTATAGAGCTACCGTGCGAGAATTCTCGTATTTGTTATAAGCTTGCGCGACTCTATACTGAATCGCTTTCAATTGAAGCCGTTTGTTTGACGTAAGATTTGGCCAACAGATCCGCGATACAATATGTAGACAGCTGTTGCCGAAAGTTTGCAGTGCTAGGAAGTTTTTAGTCAGTTTTAAGTACCACATCAAGGGGCACATACATCTAACTTTGCAACATTATAGTGGTATTCGGTTGGGCGCTATCAGAACACTTTTTATGTTCGTTTGGTACAAAAAAAAAACAATATTTTTCAGATTTCAGAGCACTTTTGCGAATCTGGGTTTTTTTTCTCAGATTTGCTTCAGATTTACCAATACAAGTAGGTACGTTTGAGTTTGACAACTAGAGGAGTTTGTTTACTTTTTCTTGAAATTTTCCAACTGAAAAGAAACGAATTGCATCGGGTTGATCTATTTTTTGTTATTTACTTATGTACAAATGTTTGGAAATCAATCTGGGCGAGCATTTTGAATGTTTTCATAAAAATCTAACCAGTGAATGGAAAACCCTTAGAAAAGTGTCGACAGCTACACATATTCCAATCGCACAAATATCAACACAAAAAAGAGCTAGTGAGGTTTTTATCATAGACAAACCATACTGAGACCCCCAACTCACAATCCTCTTGCCGCTGGCCCCCTCAGTTTTTTTTCAAATTCGCCATTTTGTTTTCCTATCGGTGTTATGTCAAAAAAGAATCCGTGTGACATGCAAAAACATACAAAAAATGCAAAAATAAATGCTGCCAACCTCGGCAACCGTGGGGAAATGTGAAAGAGTTCGGGAATACCACATTTTTTCATTACTGAACGCCATTGGTTAGTTATTATAAATTGTTAAAAGGCGAATAATTTGATTTGTTTGGTTAGTAAAACTATCTGAAGTTGATGTTCTATATACTAGAAACATATTAGGACAAACATGGTTGTGTATTTTTCGCTTTTGGATATCATTAACTTCGGTTTCGTGTGTAAATTTTTCTTAAATAATGAAGAAAATTTGCTCAAAATGTTTTCATTTTCCCTCAACCAATCTACATTGTTAGTTTTTCATGAACATTTTAAGCAAATGTGCGCTTATTCCTAAAAAAAATATTATCCACACGTAACGAACATTTTCAAGTTAAACGGATAAAATTCTATGAACTCTGCCAGCAACTTTGCCCACAGCGGAAGTGTCTCATATCTGCTGGGAGTGTGTTGGTGAGCCGGAATTTTTGAAGTTTCGTGACATTTGTCAATACGATTTTCTATGTAACAATACTAGCGCACCAGATGTGTACACTCCATAAAAATAAAGCTTGTAGGCTAAGTAACGGGAAATCGGCCGGAGTTGGTGGTCTCAGTATTGTCTCTGGTTTTTATGTTCGATTAGACACACAAAATCTGAAATCTGAGAGCGAATCTGAAGAAGCCCAATCGAATACATACCACATAAATCATCTCGGCTCTGAACCATACATGCGTGTATGGCACGCATGTGTGATAAGATGCTTCAGGCAAATCTTAGCATGTGGATCACTAGCCGAGCGTTTAGGAGAAATGTTATGATCCATTAAATTGATTGATATTTTTGATATAATGTAGCAGATTTTTCAGATCACATCTACTAGGTCCATTCTCCTCTCTAATGCAAACATTGCGCAGGAAACTGGCAAGACAGTCCGTTTCGTAGATTTAGGTTAGGTTTTAGTGCGAATGTACCTAAACGTCAGCTCAATCATGTGAATGACAGATTACAAAAAAAAAAAAACTACAAACAGCGATTAATTGGGAGAAAAATCAGATTAAAAGACTGGAGTTCCTAAATGCTTTTGAAAACAGCACCTTCATATGGGTAAGTGCCATTTGCCAGTGCAAATCGCCAAAACGGGAGATTAGGCGCCCGGGAAATGCATCCTTCAGCATATCGGTTGTGGCACGTGCAGTGTGTGCCGTTGCACCGTCCTGTTGGAACCACATGTTTTCCAATCCCAATTCATCAAGTTGCGGCAAAAAGAACTCGTTGATCATTGCTCTGTAGCGCTCACCATTCACAGTAACCGTTTGGCCCGCGACGTCTTCGAAGAAAAAAGGTCCGATGACTCCTCCAGCGAAAACAGCACACCATATAGTGACTTTGAGCGGGTGTAATGGCTCTTCGTGGGTTACACGCGGATTTTCAGTGCCCCAGAAGCGTAAATTTTGCTTATTTACGTACCCGCTAAGATGGAAATGGGCCTCATCACGTTGTGCCAAAGTCACCGACCGATTATTGCTCAAATAAATAGTCACCAATATTCCGCGTTCTGGAACAGTGTAGCGTAACATTGTTTATTAACGTGTATTTCGCATGTGTTTACTACACAAATGTCAAAACAGAACTGACATTAGGGGCCAATCGCAAAATGATAGGAGGATTACTTTTGCGCCACCTTGTATAAACGATCTTGCGTGTGTCTACAAAAACAAAAATATAAATAGATTGACCAGAACTTAGAGTAAATTGGGTCGTAATAAAGTAAATTGACGAAAATCTGTGGTAATCATAATTTATTTGGTTATTTTGTAGCTGTCAAGTTCTAAGTTTGAATATGAGGTGATATCGCTCGCATTTTATGATTTACGATTTTTGAAAAATCTACTTTATTCTCTGAGTTTTTGCCGCAAGCAAAGACAAATACTTACCCAAACTTGATGCAATATGTATGTAATTTTGATATTTCGGTACGTATCCTTGACCCAAACGACGGGCGAATAGCAGCAGCTGAAAATATATTATCATAATAAAAATAGTATTGTTACTGCGCGACTTTTGTCTTTTTTAAATTAAAATCTTGACACTGACAGTTCTTGACAGTTCGAATCTCAGGGGCGTTTTCAGTGGTGATTGTCGTACTGTTCGTGCACATTTTATTTAAAATTCGTTTGTTTCATCAGAATCTCTACCGATTGGTGTGTCCTTCACCAGTCTGTTTATAAATTACCTAAGAGTGAAAGATCTATGACGAGATACTGTAAACATTTTCGGGCAAATTTCGACATCAATTATGTACTATATATGCATCTCGGAAGATACTTCTTGTTGCAAAGTTTAGTTGCACACTAAATTTTTGTCACAACTGCGGAAGTAATCAGTTCTCTGTACATAATGATTGTTACATGGTTCTTGTTGTGTTACACTTGTATCAAGTTCGTTTACCTAATCTATGCAATTTATACGAAATTTAAGCGCCTAACCTAGTCGTGCACTTTATTTTAATTGTTCGTAAACAAAATTCTTATCCGTCTAAACAGAAATTCAATTTCAAACTTGTGTTTAGTGCAGGGTCTGTATAAAAAAAAAACACGCTGTTTCAGTTTTTCAGTTTTCTTTTGTTGTAACAAACACCCCTTCTGTAAAAGTGCTGCAGACTACACTCGACTGTCTCCGGTATGACGTGCAAATTTACACTATGAGGGCGGAAACTGAATAAAGTGTAGGTGGCAAGGCACACGTGAGGCGGGAGATGATGCGCTATGCATACGACATTCAATCTCTTGTCGCTGACTTGGTTCTAATATATATGCGAAGGTTTAAAGGACTACGGGCAATCAATTGGCCTTGCTAATAATAATGGATACTGCATCAAGTGGTCCAAGACATTGTCATGAGCTTAATTTTGTTTGTTGTTACAAAAGGATTGCACTTATAGCATGTTTGCCAGACTTTCGCTAATGTTGAGGAAAGCCTTGGTGTAATCTGTGTTTCTCCGGGGGTTGAACCATCTGTCTCCAGTAGTTCAGCACTCTACACGTACTCGTACTCAAACATATGATGAGTTGTTGTAAACGGATTCCCTGTTAGCGGTTCTTTTATAAATTTTACAGCCAAAGATGCGTGCATTTTTGTTCCATTCCTTGCAAGCTCATCTGGTTCTTCATTAGCCGAAGCATCCATATGCCCTGACAGCTGACACCGAAATGAGAAAATTGAGGATTAACAAATGCAAAAGTTAGGTTAGATGTGGGCTGGTGGAAGTACTCCGTACCACAATCTTGTCAATACTGATCCATTGTGACGGGCGGTTTAAAGTTTTATATGGATTTAAAGCTTGCACCCTACACAAAACATTGCAAAAAAGACTTGAAGTCTTTGAAATGTAGCTGCTAAGAATAAAACTGCGTATTTCATGGACAAACAGAGTATCCAACTTGAAAGTCCCGACATACAAAGGAATAAAACGAGATCAAGAGGTCATTAAATCCGTGGGTTGAAATGTATGGATGGATTTGGAACCTTAGCGTCTTGTTTCAAGGCAATGATCTTGAAGATTCTGCAAAATCCCCGATCTCTAGAAAACAAAAGAAAACCCTCCAAAAAGAGGCCTCCTAAGAAGACAAAAATAGCATCCAATACACTCGTGATTGGGATAAATGTCATGCAGGCATTTGCAACTTTGATGAGTGTTGCTATTGCCTTTCTTGCTGTTGCTTATATTTCCTATTGCTTTACTGAGAAAAATGTCCATCAAAACACATCATATCAAAAACTGCTCCAAGTTTTTGCAAATTTCTACAACATTTTAATCAAAATGGAATTTGCCAAACAACTGGTATATTTTTGTTTTCAAATCGTGGGCGAGCATCTTACGATCCATAATTAATTTTGCGCACTGGATTTTGTTGCTCACGAACTGCACACATTGCGCGCAGATAACATACACTTTCCAGCTGCCGACGACGTGATTCATATCTGTAGGCATGCCTACATCATCTGAAAATATAATAAAATTTGTCCAGATTCTTCCATGAGGAGCATTACTTATCTTTCCATAAAAAAGAGAGAAAATAATACTCTCTATTATTACCACCTGATGGCAGAGTACCGTCTGCGTCAATCATCATTTTAATATCGCCATCACCTACTGAAGGAGCCTGCGTCAAGTGTCACAACGAACTTCCTCGTTAAATAGTAATGCCACCAAAAATAAACCTCCATACTTTTGAATGCAAACCGTGTGAAATAAAAAACGAAAACGACGAAAACGACCAAAACAGGAAACTTTTGCTCTTCGGTTTCCAACGTATTTGCTTTATAGATTCCCCAAATGCTTGGCAAATGGCCAGCGAATTTTCAAAGATATTAATAAAGACGAGTGCAGAAGTCATAAACACATTTCGTGGGCTATATTAGTAATTGGCTCACCATGCGATGTGCCCCCGTGTCAGACATACAAATGTGAGAGCGCTGACTAATCTAGCAACGCATTCGACTGATTCTTAATGTTATTCGTATATATACAAACGCTTACGAAAATGTTTGCACCAAAAATGGAGAGTGTTGAAAAGCGATATATGTACGTGCTGAAACATGTGCAATGTTTTTGATTCGGAAGCGATAAGACGGCAATCGATTTGAATCCAACGTTTTCAACTTGGTAGGTCATTGATTGAGATGAAAAATATTCGACAACCCACCGAAAGTGAAGTTAAACGAATGCTTTAAGGGGAGACTTTTCGAGGTAAGAACCTGGTTTATATACGTGGAATAGGAATCAAGTAGTGTATTTTAGCGTAAGTAAAAATTGCGTGACTGATATGCTTTATATTTATATACTGACCCCCGTATTAATAAACGCCGAGCAGCGGCGAGTTAGTGCTAACACACATGTGAACTTCAAACTCTTATTAATAAACGTGTGTTTGGTTTCAATGACATGTAAGATGTAATAAAGAACTCGCCGAAATCGGCGTTTGGAGAACGGGTAACTCTTAAGCACAGGTACTTGGATGTCAAAATTAACATCTGGGCTTTCAACGTAAAAAAAAATATGTATGTCGATAATAGACCTATTATCGTATCGACTATAAAATTGTGCATAAAATACTATTTTAAAAATTGATATTCCCAAATCTACTCCAATTTCACAGATTTCTTAAACCGGATCTTAAATGAAATCGGCAGACGCGAGAAAATATATAAGGAACGTATTAGTACGCCCCATGGGTCACTTTTCAAAAGAAAATATGCTTAAGTTAATAAATCGCGTAAAAAATGATTTTCCGTCCGTTTTTTCTTTCGTGCTGGCATTTCCATTTTTTCAGGCAGCTTTTCTTTAAATTTTAAAATTTCACGAATGTCATGTCGTTTTCCATTGGGACCACAAAAAATCTTTTTCAGAGCTCAGATTTAACGCGGCTCATGGAACATGCAACGAAATTGATCTTCTTTTGTAAATGGATTAGTGCGTTATTTGACAGCAATATCAGCTGTTCAAATTGCATTCGATTTTGGAAAAATCAACTATGGATATCGACTTGAAAAATGTTTCCCCTGTTGGGACTACAAATGGAGTAGTTTCGGTGATTCGTAGTTTCCAGATGATGAGGAAGACGATTAAGATAATAATTCCTCCAAAGTTATATCCATTGCTATTTATGTTTATCCTTATTTTACTTTTCACGAAACTTTGCGCATTTGTTTTGAAAGCAAACTTCTTAAGATGACGTAAAACAGCTGTGCAAAGTATATTGTTATTTGTGGTAGTATGTGTAAATCTGAAAAAAATATTGAGATCTGCAAAAAGTGATCCGAATCGAAAAAAGATTGATTTTTTTGCCCAATGGAACATGAAAAGTGATTTAGATCAAAAAAAAAGATTGATTTTTTGTCCCAATGGAAAACGACATCAGTGTCGCGGTCAGCTGATCGAATATGACAGATGTACTAGATCTTTTAGTACAATTCAGTAGTGCTGACGTGCGTTAGGTGATTCAGAGCGATTAGCTAACATGGGGATGGAATATGTTTATTAATAAGAAAAGTTAACAAACAAACCCATATTAGAGAGCGGATATCGTTTTTTTAATACGGGGGTGAGAAACTCAAAAGCGTGGTAGCCAGAATGACCTAGTTCTAGACCTACCCAGGACACCACTGTTCTCCTATAAAGCTTGACTTGAACGACCTAGATCAGGAAGAACATTTTAACTTAATGATCCAACGTGAACTAAGTTCCAAAATGATTTCCCGAACTTTACACAGTCGATAGAAAACAAGTGATCAAGGATAATTCTATGGCAGTTTGAATGGCTCTAGAGAAGGAAGAAGAAAATAGTCTTGTTCATGAGTTTTGATTGCATCAGAAATTATGGAGATATCTTGAATTTGATCGGACAGTGAAACAAGTTTTGTGACTTACGCAAGTTTTTTTTTATCTGTAGACTGCAGCTATGTAAAGTTCTGTGCGCAGCTACGGTATGCCCTACCGATCGTAAAATTGGGCACAATCATGCCGCAAAAAGAGATTTCCTTGCATCGTTTTAAGTAGGCAATAGGCAATAGTTCAATAGTTAAAAAAGGTGATAATTACGTCCAGACTGATCAACATTTCTATTCATATACCTCTACTTCAACTCATAGCTATTACCCCGCTATAACATCTCTTCATCTATGGATTAACCATTAAAATTAAAAACAAAACGTATAAATTTAAATTTACAGATATGTTTCAGACCTTTGACCATTGTGCACATTGTGCTGTTTACGATAAAACACCCTGTTCTCAGCAAAAGAAAATAAACATAGTCGTGCGGCCGAGTTACACAGTTGAGAAGGTATTCCGCGATGTATCAACACAATTTCGGTATGAATCATACGATCTGATCCTGCAGCCAGTGTGTGAAAATGATGATATGGTAAATATATTTGGTATTGGCGGCACAAACAATGTCAATTACAGTGTTCTCTATCTCCCAAAATCTAGATATATCTGAATGACATCAAATCAAAGACACTCTATCAAGTACCCGGCTTTGTTCCACAGACTAAGAATTTTCTAATCCTTCTGCCCCATGGAGATTGGAAGAAAAGCTCCAAAAAACGATACGAAATTTCATTAGGTCCGCAACAGCAGCAACAACAACCACAACCAATAGAAAATCAACAACCACAAAAATTGCCACAAAAGCCAATACAAGAGCAATCACCAATAAAGAAAACACAGCAGCAACAGGAACCACAAGAAAACCAACCTACAATGCAGGAACAACAACGTAAGATCGTAAAGGTAAAGAAACAAGAACCAAAAGCAGAAGGCCAACAGGAGCCACAAGAAAGCCAACCTGTACTTCAGGAACGTAGAACCGTAAAGGTTAAGAAGCTGCAACAAAAAGTAGAAGTCCAACAGGAACCTGTAGAAAATCAGACCCTCGTGCAAGAAGAACAACGTAAAACCGTAAAGGTTAAGAAGCTACAACAAAAAGCAGAAGGCGAACAGGAACTTGTAGAAAATCAGACCCTCGTGCAGGAGCAACAACGTAAAACCGTAAAGGTTAAGAAGCTGCAACCAAAAGAAGAAGGCCAACAGGAACCTGTAGAAAATCAGACCCTCGGGCAGGAGCAACAACGTAAAACCGTAAAGGTTAAGAAGCTGCAACAAAAAGAAGAAGTCCAACAACCCGTAGAAAATCATACCCTCGTTCAGGAAGAACAACGTAAAACCGTTAAGGTCAAGAAGCTAAAGGAAGAACCTCTACAGAAACCACAAGAAAGGCAGCCCCTTCTGCAGGAACAACAACCTAAAACGGTAAAGGTTAAGAAGCAAAAGGAAGAACCGCAACTGGAACCACAAGAAGCACAGCCTCTACCGCAGGAACAGCAACAAAAGGAAGAACACCAACAGGAACCACAAGAAACCCAGCCTCTACTGCAGGAACAACAGAGGAAATACTCAATGGAAATTGCACTGACGGCCGATTCGCTAAACCTAAGTCCAATGACGCCAGATCCACTTTCCGATGACGATTTGGCATTGGGAGCCTCGGCCAGTCCCACAGAGCCGGATCCATTGAACAATACGGCAATGATGCTTCCACGCATCCCCAGCCCAAGTGCCCGACCCCCAATCGGTCCGATGACTGAGGAAAACTACGAACAATCATCACTGTCTGCAGAGATCTGTAATAAATTGAAATCGTTTCCGCGCCAAATATCATCCGCTGGATATGTGGGTCTAGTCAATCAGGCAATGACTTGCTACTTGAACAGTTTGTTGCAAGCACTGTTTATGACGCCTGAATTCCGGAATGCACTTTATCGTTGGGAGTTCGACAATGACAACGAGGCGAAGAGCATTCCCTACCAGCTGCAGAAGCTGTTCCTGAACTTACAGGTAAGCCGCTTCGACGTCTTCATTTGTTCCCACTGATAAATGTCTTTATTTTATTTTATTAGACCTCGAAAAAGGCGGCTGTCGAGACGACAGATCTCACCCGAAGTTTCGGCTGGGACTCTACAGAGGCCTGGCAACAGCATGATATCCAGGAACTGTGTCGCGTTATGTTCGATGCGTTGGAACATAAATTTAAAAACACAAAGCAGGCGAATTTGATCAGCAATCTATACGAGGGCAAGATGATTGATTATGTCAAGTGCTTGGAGTGCAATACGGAGAAGACACGCGCCGACACTTTCCTCGATATACCCCTGCCAGTGCGACCATTTGGAAGCACTGTCGCCTATGGCAGCATCGAAGAAGCGCTACGAGCATTTGTTCAGCCAGAGACTCTCAATGGGAACAATCAATACTTCTGTGAGAAGTGCGATAAGAAGTGTGACGCACACAAAGGTCTCAAGTTCAAGAACTTCCCCTACATTCTGACCTTGCATCTGAAACGGTTCGACTTTGACTATCAAACAATGAACCGCATCAAGTTGAACGATAAGTAAGTATCTATACAAAGCGTATTATTGTTGATAAGGAGTGTAACAATGTTTTACTTTAAGGGTCACCTTCCCGCAAACACTTAATTTAAATACGTTCATTAATGCAACGGATGCCCAGACATTCGGCAACTACAATAACGTCCACATGAATGGATTTGCCACAGCTGCGGCCACCAACACCGACGATTGCAGCACCACAGACAGTGGGTCAGCAATGGAGGAAGATAACAGCAGTGGCATAGCAACCACAGCCAACTCGAGTCAACATGAGTGTGATATGCAGGAGGATGATGAAGGCATTGATATGAGTACGAGCACGGATAATCGAACCACTGCATCGGTATCGTCAGCATCGAAGGCCGATAGTGGGCCGTATTTGTACGAGTTGTTCGCTATAATGATCCATTCGGGCAGTGCCTCTGGTGGACATTACTACGCCTACATCAAAGAGTTTGAGAACGGCGAATGGTTCTGCTTCAACGATCAGAATGTTACACCAGTAAGTTGAAGATTCGAGTTTATTTTTCTGTATGAATTCCTAACCAGTTGTTTCCCTCATTTACTATAAACTTCAGATCACCCAAGAGGACATTCAAAGATCGTTCGGAGGCGGCAGCACAAAGGCCTACTACTCGAGTGTCTATAGCAGCAGTACAAACGCCTACATGCTCATGTATCGCCAAATTGATCCAAAGCGCAACGAGCGATGTACAAAAACCGAAGATTTTCCCGAATATATCAACACATTGTTGCCAAAGATCAACTGTGAAGACGAGTCGCGTCGCACTCGCCACTCCGACATGGCTCTGGAGACCATAGTCAAACCTCGAGTTTATTTCTATAACCCGAAATCACAGAGATTGAAAGTTTGCCGTGTCTATGTGTCTCGGTCATTCGATCTTAAGTATGTGCTCGAGTCAGCCTACCAAATGTTAATGGTGGAACAATTTGCACCCATCTCTAGATGCCGCCTTGTGGCATACGACGAAGAGATCATTCAAAGTTTTGAAAAGGAAAGCGATCACTCAACGTGTCCACCGACCGATTACTTGCTAGAATGTCGTGGTGAGAATGATGAGTTCGAAGTCTATGAACCTGGCGGTGTCACCTTGCAGACATACAAAGTGAATCTGGACACAATGGAATTGGACGGGCCACACTTGGTGTACTCGTCATCTGGAAATGACAGTGTCAAAAAATCAGTTGCCATACGCATGGGTTTGAAGGAAAGTGAAGTCCTCTTGGCGACGCTGCCGGGTCAAAAAGCGTTTGTCGCAACAGATCCCAATGCCACACCCGAAGCGCAGGACAATTTTGTGAACACTGTTAAGAAGACGTTCAAGAACTTGACCTATTTCTTTTTGACTGTGCCCAATACAGATCCCGACAACTTGGAGGTGATGTGTATTCCGCCATATGAAACTCAGTCGGCCGATGTGGTCGATGCCGTCCTTATGAATGGAGACGCCTCGTCCGAATACCATCGGCGAGAGTCACCTCTGCCACCAACCACAACAGAGAGCAATAGCGAAGACAGCAGCCTTAGCGATGGTGACCGCACTTTGGTGGACACAAACACGGGTATGTCTAGCACAAGTCACTCGCCACAAATGTCCAGCCCTGACGAGTCAGAATCCCAGGAGATGTTCCACAAAATCAACTCGATTCTTGTTGATGGATCATGTACAACGTCTGATGAAACACCTGCACAGAATCTGTACTTCTTTGCGACGAAGATCGACGCAGATCCAATTACCTCTGCAAGCGCTGTTCTGAATGGAAACCAAAATGATGACTTGGACGAATGGAATCGGAAGCCGCCAGTAATGTATAAGGTCATTGTCGATTCTCGTATGAAAATGGCGCAGTTGAAGAGGCATCTGGAAGCGTTGATCCGTGTGCCAGGAAATTACTTTAAAGTCTCCCGCAAATACGATACCTCTGATCCGATTTATCCATCATACACACTGCTCTTCCTTCGTGAAGGAGAGATGCTGTTAGTTGAACTTGGAAAGATTCTGCAAAGTGATGAACACAAGGCGAAGGTGTATTTTATAAAGTTAAGTGAACTGGACAACAATTCAGGGAAATTGCCGTGTGTGTGCGAGTGGATATTCAAACAAGGACTATTGGTGCGTGACGCAAAGAAACAACTGATTGCGCAATTGCAGCGCATCGATGCTAAGTATAAGACGTTGACCGTGGAGAATTGTCGCTTGTGGGTTAAGGGTGGCAGGAATCCCGTCTATTTCATGGGCGATGATGATAAACTGGGCAACGATTGCCGAGTTGGGATATCTTCAGAGGTAAGGCTCCATAGATGAAGGCTGTTAAATATCTAATATGTTGCCCTTTTTAGTTCTTGATCCAAGAATGCGAAGATGGAATTTCACCACATACAAGCGAGGAGAGCTTCACAATATTTGTCAGGCGGTGGCACCCTGACACCTTGGAGTTGGACAAATTTCAAGAAATCACACTGGAGAGTAAGTATCCGTGTTCGCTGAGAAGCCGTTTAGTCATTATATGTATTGTTTGCTTTTTTTGCCAACAGAAGACACTGAAATAAGGCAAGCGCTGGCTTCTGTGTCAGATATTCCAGAGGACAACGTTGCGTACAGCAAGGTAAACACATCAAAGTAAAGCAAATCAATTGTCTTACGGTTTTGCAATTCTAGATCAACAGTTCCTTCCCATGTACAAATGTCTCCCTGCTTAACATAAATAGTTCAATGAACTGGTTCACCAATCCAGCCACTCCCGATAAGTTTCCACTCACGACGATACTGAGCGGAAACGTTGTTTTTTACAAGTAAGTTCGTCCGTGTGTTTACTGGTTTCCTTTGCTTTGCTAACTTGGCGTGTTCACAGAGATAACACCGATCAACCCAAAGAACTGACATTGGAAGAGCGACGTGAGCTCAACTTGAAGGAGAAGACCAGGCTAGATCGCCTGGGGTCATCTTCCACAACGCTATATTCACCGCGCAGAGAACGTGCACTTAAAATCCACTTAGACTTGTCTCCAAAGGGTGGCGCAGCCACCACCACCACAACATCATCTGAGGGCATCACAGCGAGCCGAAAAACCGATGAATAATATTATTCAAAAAAGCTGCTGCTGCCAGGAGTTTTGCGACGAAACTTTGCATTCACTCATCACATCGTTGGCCGCTATCATCTGCGAAATACTTCTACACAAACGCTACCACCTCCACCACGCAAGCATGCTAACACCATCACAAAATTAACACAAAGCGCACCACGCAACTTAGGGCATTAGTTACTAAACGCTCCGGTGTTGCTCCGCAACAGAGCGATCACCCGAGCAAGCGACGATCGAGCAGAGTTTGTGGTAAAATTTAAATTCGATTGAAAAACAAAAACAAAACAACTCTTAGCTTAAATAATGAGACTGTTAAAGTTATTATTAAAATATTATTCTCCTATTTTTTCCCCTTTGTTTTTTTTTTTGTTATTTAAAAAAAAAGTACTACAATGAAAGTCCGTCTCTCTTTATTATTTGTATTCTCTTAGAATAGGTTCGCATTTTGGCCTTTGAACAATATTATATATAAAAACAAATAAATATAAAAATAAAATAACTAAAACTAAATAGAATTTAGCGCATGAAAATCTATTAACCAAAATTCAGAAAGAAACAAAATACAATTAATAATAATAAAGAAATACCGCATGGAACTTGCATGGAACGCATTTTTTTTTTTTAATTACGTTGCGTTTCCTGGCCGGTTTTATTTAATTGAATGTTTTCTTTTCTTCGATTAGAATGTCCATCTGCTCTTATGTATGTATACAAGATGTGAAATACGTTTATTTATTTAAAAACAAAACAAACAATCAAAACACTTGTATTATGGTTTCATATGTTGAAAAATTTTGAAACATTCAACGTCTTCTTTCATTATCTAATGTATTTTTTTTTTTGTTATTTCTATCTTTATTTTAATGTAAATAAGTTATTTTCAAAGAGAAAAATCAATACCAACCAATAAAAAATGTGTTTTTATTTTGAGTTTATCGAGTGAGGTTACGAACGATGTTTTTCGGCTGAAATTTGGTAAGGTGTGCCTGGAAGTTCTCATTTTACGGCTGTGCAGATCACTGATCAAGATCTGGATATTGAAGCTGTCGTCAAGTTGGTTGAGGTCCCATTCCACTTGCGAGCGCTTCCTAAGTCGAGGTCTTTCCCCACTGCGCTGTTTCTCCGTGTTGGATAGAAGGTCATTTGGCCCGGAGCGTTGGTGTCCATTCTCTTTACATGTTGCATCCATTTTAGACGACTGATGCGTACTTTTCAGAGCTGGCCAATGTCGTTGTATAGGTCGGAGTTCGCTGTTAAATATCCTTCAAACAGCCGCTTTGAGACAACCATGATGATCATGATACCAAATCAATCGCATTTGATTCGACTTGCGGTAGATAACCGGATACCTCGCGGCCTCTGTTTCGACTTTGCTTCCGTTGTTGCAGTTGCTCCAGAGTTGATTGCTTCTGCTCCTAAGGCCAGATTTACACGAAGCGGTGCCGAACTGAAGGATGCCGAAGCCATTTCACACACCATTACCTTCTTGGGCAAAAGTTATTTGATATAGGTTCTTCCAATTTGCGGTGTATATTCGAAATCAGTAGGAGTTCTGTCGGAGTTGGTCGCCGAATTGTTCTTAAATATCACACAAAATTGTGAGAAGGCATTGGACCAATATAAGCACTAACGTTTTTGGTTTAACGACGGCGAACGTGTCAAACCTTACTATTCATTATCGGACGCAATTTCCTTAGGCGACTATTCTTAGATATAACTTAGATGCCATCCATAGCAGGAATCCCGACACTGCGGAAACTTTTAACAATTTCCGAGAGCAGGGGCTCTACTCTCTATTTCGTCCCATTCGAAATCGCTTTCCCCTTCCGCTTTTAAGTAGGTACTCTGTAATAATTTCCGAATTCTAAACGCGACGTAGGTACATTTTATTCCACTTTCGAAATACAGAGTAGAAAAGGTTCGTTTTCGAAAAATGGTACTTTCGGGACGAGATACAGAGTAGGGCCCCAGATGTTAAAAATAGTGTTAAATATACATTGTCAAATGAAAAACAATTATCTAAACATAAGTTCGTCTTTGTTTTCAGTGAATTTACCACAAAAGTTACTGCTATTCCTATGGACCAATAGATGACATTTCACTGTTTCCTTTCAGACCCAACCTTTCAAATAGACATACATGGGGTGGAGTAGCGTATAATACTGATAACATTCATTTTAGTACAAACACGAAGTTTATAAAGTGGTTGGATCATCGCATGATCTAAATGATCTAAATCTCATTTTTAAAAAACATTTTAATAGAAATTTATTTTTTATAAGTACAAATGCACCAATTTTTTGTAAATTGAAGTAAACCAGCCTAGTTCAGAATGCAATCGGGCTCGAGATTTCCTGTTCCAGTAATGCCAAATCACAATTCTAACAATAACAACCGTGATCACGTCCGCGATAATAGTAAAACAAAACAAACGGTTTAGATATTATTTTTAACTCATCTTTTCATCTTTATTAAAATTACTATACACACGATGTTAAACATTACTAAACAGAAAAATAAAGAATTCTACCTGGAAAACAATTTCAAAAGTAGCAATATCTCGAAAATATTGTTTAACAAAAATCAATGTTCTTTCACATTACAAAACGAAACAAACAAAAATCACAATGACCAAAAATAAACAGTGCAGCTTCTACAAACTAAAGGGAAAGTAAAAAACACATCAAATATGTCTATTTTTGCTCTGTATATTGAATTGCATTTTGACGATTCCCCAACCAAGTAGGTGCTACTATTGTCAACAAAATGATTTATCGTGTTTGTAATATTTTTGTAAATATAATTTTATACATATTTTCTGTTTTGTTATCTTCGTCGATTTAAATAATTGTTAGAAATACTTTCTTCTTGTATACATATAATATAATTTATTTCGTGTGTGTATATATAAAAAAATTACTTTATTTTAACAATAATTGCCATATATAACTTGTATTCGTTACAATTCGCTGTTCTTTTTAAAAGACGCTCTCAAGTTGTCACACTTTATTTGTTTGTTTACATTTAATTCGTTTACTTAACATCAGTACAGAATTGTTAATGATTATTGATTATTATAATTTATATAAATATCACCAACGATTTCATCGCCTATATTATACTTTATAAGAATTAATTTAAACTTATCAACTGATTACGAAATGATTTTGTTCTCGAAACAATAATATTTCTTAAGCTCGTTTATATGTATAGAATATGTGTGTGTGTTTGTGTATTTTTACAACAAAATTGTACAAATTAACTTAGCATTTAATAAGGAGGGTGTGTGGCAGGAGGAGCGCGAAAATAGCTGCACGCTCTTGGTGAATTGAAAACTTAAACATAATCCGAGGGCACTGTGGTCGTACTTTCGTTAATGGCCGCTAGACGGGGTATACGTCGCGCTGACGCCAGTCCTCCGCTACTGCCGCCACTGGAGTCTCCCGCAGCATCCCAATTTGGGAGCGGTTGCGACATAACTGTGAGTCCAACCACTTCGTAGGCACGATCGTTCCCAGCTGGTATTGCTGTCACCGACAGATCCGAGTAGTAGGCACTGCTGGGGGCCGACGACACAACCATTGGAATGTCCTGGTCATGCGATTGAAAGTTGTACTTCTGGGCGGAAGGTTGATAGAGTTAGTTTGTGGATTAAAATGGATAAGTTTGTGTATGCCTACCTCACCGCACTGACTGTAGGCAGTGTTCTGATATGATGGGTTTGCTGAGCGCACTGATTCCCGGTCTAGTTCTGCGTACAGGGCCTCTCCGACCCCAACCGGGCTATACGCATCGTCCATGTGGGTGTAATGGTTTTCGGCTGGCGACGAGGAAGGCGGTCCGATTTGATCGGGACCAGCTGATGATCGTCGATTGCTGAGCCATGTCCAAACGCCGGAGTTGCTTGTTGGCCTCCGTATGCTGTCCGCCGGGTGCTTGGCCGACATCGATGAGCGTCCATTTGTGCCAGCTCGACTGTTTCGACACCACCAGGGAAGCGGGCGGCCTCCTAAAATGGGAAAAATGTTTGTTTTTAGAATCGAATCGAAATCGAATATTATAGGCAATATTAAAAAAAATTTACAGATTGAGTATAACAAAAACGGACAACGAAGTAGAGAAAGACTTCTCTAGCTTGGACCGCAATCGATACAACCAAGAAAAAGGACCGGAAATGGTAAAGCATGTCTCAGTAAAAGCTTCCAATCTTTCTCATTTTCATTTAAATTCCAATTTCACTCGGTGGCTTGTGTGTTTCCTGCCTTGGCTACAGTTACTTTCAAAATGCTTCCTGCGTATGCTAGGTACAAATCGCTCTAATCGCTCCTGTCGATGGGTGTTTCTCTGCATTCTACCGAACAAACAAGCGTCTAAACTATAAATGAAATATGCAACCGTGCAGTACTATCAGCTTAACGAGCCTTCAATCTACATACCATTTCTTGATATCTAACACGGTGAACAACGTATACACGTCATTCCATATTGGGAACACATCCAAAGCCTGCCTTCAGCTCTATGTGTGTCCCAGTAAAAAGTTGAAAAATGTTACTCACGAAAATTTACGATCATTGAAAATGGCCAATTCGTAGCAATGTGTCAAAAACAAGATAAGCTTTTTGTTCTTGTTTTTTTTTCTTTGGTGGGAAGTAACCTTTTTGTCCATTTTCTTAGATACATTAATGCGATACATTTCCTTTGCAATGCTAATGAACGCAAAGTGTTGTTGGACGAATATAGAGAGACCTACTGCCGAGCTGACGCTGTTTTTGGATTAAAGTATGGCAGCTGTTGATACATTTTCTGCACAGGGTTAGGTAATGCAACGCGCAAATGATATCGCCTTGTGTGAGACATAAATAGGCTAAAAGTGTGGATAAGATTTTATCCGCAAATGACTTATACCATAGCGGTGTCCGGTGTTATAGCTTAGATTAAACATTTACCACTGTTGGCTGTAAACGGATAAGAGGAGGTGTAGGCATTACATAAATGTTTATTTTTTGATTTGATTTTAGTCGAGAAAAGACATTTTTGTAACGAAAGACATTAGATTTATACAATGAAAACGATTGTGGGAGTAATACTAAAGACTTGTTGCATTTAAATACTTTGACATGAGGTTTCGGTTCTTTACAAATTAAAGTTGGTAGCTTAACGCATTTCGACAAGTTGCACAAGCTTAGTTTACTGAACAGCAAATCCTGCACGATTTGTTAGTCTCGAACATATAAGTTGGAACGGGTTTAGCTAGAGAAGGAAATGTTTTCCCAAAAGGACAAGCATTATTGCTTGTCACAATTAAAAAAAAAAAACTATTTAAATAGCAATCACTCATAAAAAGTTTGATGGTGACAAGTAACTCAAAATAGCTATAAATCCTACCAAAAGGCGACTGGGCCTTACTCATAATCATTTTTACCTTCACACTAAATATTTTTTAGGTTACAATATGCAATTTTGTATGGAAAACATTGTGAGTTGGAACATTTTAGCCTATACACTAAAAATGATTATTATGTGGTATTCGATTGGGCTTCTTCAGATTCGCTCTCAGATTTCAGATTTTTTGTGTCTAATCGAACATAAAAACCTCACTTGCTCTTTTTGGTGTTGATATTTGTGCGATTGGAATATGTGTAGCCTTCGACACTTTTCCAAGCGTTTTCCATTCACTGAAAAAAAAAGTCCAGATTCGCAAAGTGCTCTGAAATCTAAAAAAGATTGCTTTTTTTGTACCAAAGAAAAATAAAAAGTGCTCTGAGAGCAAAAAAAGTGCTCTGCGAGCGCCCAATCGAATACCACATTACTCTACTAAGTAGTTCCTAGCATCTAAGACGATTCTCCAATAGTTGCAAGAATCACCAATAAAGCTAACCTCAACTATAGATACGGTGACCATCCGTTCATTATTACAAAGAACAGTTCTAAAAGTTGTTCATTATTTGTTCTGTATTTTGTTTAGATTTTTAAAAACAATGGGCACATTCAAGAATCTAGTTATTTAAGTCGACTAGATTTATCTGGATGTAACTTGAACGCAAAAACTAGATTAGTCTTGAACGTCACTTTTTCTACAACTGTCAACTTAGTTCTCAGTCATGAATTTCTTGACTAGATTCGTCGGCTACCCCTTCCATAAGCGTGAACTGAAAAAGTTATTCATGTGACCGATCTAGGACAAAACTGAGACACATCAAGTCATCCAGCTGTCAGACTTCCTAAACTAGATGCTTGAACGTCCCCATTTTGACTTGTATTGTTCTGGCGTAGTAAAAGTGACTGTTGCTTCGGTGCTTCGCTCCATTATTTTATCTAGTCGTTTATTAACCCTTTTAATTTTTGTTGTAAACGTCCAGTGGGATGTGATTGAAATGACAGCTTTTCAAAAATCCTACGAATTTGACGTAAATTGTACTAAACATTGTATTGAAGTCTAAGGTCGCCAACTAGTTAGTTCATTGGTAGCTCCAAATTTAAAGTCGAACATAAAGTAATTTAAAACTACTCAAGGTGACTGTTTGGTCACTGATAAGTCCCGCTCATGCCAGAGCCAGCTGTCAAAACTGACTAAACTATAGATCCAAACGCTCCCAATTTGTGCACAAAATAGCGGCCAATCTTTGCCATTCATTTGCGCCAACTAAATGTAAATTTTTAAGTTATTTTCAATATTGTTTGACAGCTATCCAAAAACTGACATCTAAGCACTTGACAAGTCAAAATTGCAATCAATTTTAAGTGGCAACCCCATTAGAACAAAATGTGTATATCTTCATCTTCTAAATGCCTACATAAGTGGGCCCTCTGATTCCTGTCAAACTTCGAAATGATATTTATTATACCTCCTGGTATAGCCCACCCATTATTCTACCAAAAAAAAAATAGCAATATTCTACTCCATGGTTGGCTAAGTGCTTTTGCAATAAATACCTGCCTCTATTCCCATTCCCATTTCGACATCAGGCAACAATTCTGCAAATTATTTTCCAACCACTCAATTTGAATGTCCTCCGGGCGGACATACCACCATTTCAATATTTTCCATATCACCTTTCACCTTATACGCCATGGCATGGAACAACTTCTGTCCAGACAGTCGTAGGTATATGAGCATTTTTCTGAATGGAATGAATAATAGACCACCGAGGTGGCTATAAATTTCATATGCAAATGCATAAATAAAACGAAATAATGTTGCACCGCTAGAGAGCGCGCAGGGTGGCGGCTGGCTGTAGGTCTATTGCTCCACCAACGGACCGCGACAAATAGGCATCTATCATAAAAAACGCTTGTCAACATAAAGCAGACAAAAACCAGAGCAGCCATAAAATGTCCGCAAAATAAATATGACTAATCCTGGTAGGGTGCTGAAAAGTGTCTATTTGGGTCGATACACATTCATTTAGGTACGTGTGAAGTTTATTGACCAACAGAAACGGGAAGAAAACACTATGCAATGTTTTTATCTCCAGGCAGGCAACCAGCCGGCCACTCACGTCACGTCACGACACGGTAGTAGCTCTCCGTTTTATCAAAATTCTCTTATCACGTAAACTAATAGCCGACTTTTGCAGCAGCCAACAAAAATGCAAGTGCAGGCTATTGGGTTCGCATGCTGCAAATACTTGTTCGTGTGAAATTGGAACGACCTTTTGGCCAATGATCTGTGTGTGTGTGCTCTGCGCGCGCGCGCAGGCTACACGTTGCATTACATTAATAGGTTTCTGCATAGACAGCAGCAAATTTGAATCGACTGGCAAGCCGAGCTATAGCTGCCTGGGCAAACATTTATCTATGAAAAGCCGTCCCCCAGGTTGCTTTGTATCTGTCTTTTGCCTGGGTTTTTAAGTGGAACATTCATTAGGAGCCGATTATGCTGTTGATTGTGTCAGTTTTAATATCATTAATTTTTTTTTCTTTTTTTCGTACGCCGTTGCAGTTGGTTTTGTATATCGTGGAAGGTCTTTCATGGACGAATATTAATTCGCTTAATCGGTGGTCATTAGTTAATGACTATAACGTGGCAAGTTATACAATGGAATGGAGGCTTTTAAACGGGGCTGTAGGTGGGAGAGCAATCATATTGATCGGTTATTAAATTACGCTATAGTTCCGACAGGTGATGATTTGGCGATATTCTCAAATTAATGTATTATACAGTTTAGGAAAAATGAAGTCGAAAGGTTTTTTAAGTGAGTAGTGTACCCTTTACATGTTTTTAACTGGGTACACCAGTAAATAATGGAACTTTGAATGAGGCCACTAGCGATTGTAAGGCAGCAAGCATTTAATCTGTCAAAGCGAAGCCGGAACTAGCATTTGAAAAATGGACAACAATACTGCAAGCTTTCTTTGGTGGTATACTAACCCGGCCAATACCCTCTGTATTGAAATGCGGTTTCCAAAAACTACCTCAGTCGTATCGACTGGCAAATCACTGCAGCATTTTCGAAACGTAGACCTATGCGGTTAGGAAGGCGGCTTAAACTCTCTACCAAACTAAACTACCAGCAACGGAAAATACCCTCTGCGTGGACATCCAAGCGTTCAGCTGCAATTACAACCCACTTCCAACGTCACTGGCGAAGTCTCTAACACTGCAGGAACAAATTCCTTGGAAAATTCTTCTCCCACAACCTGAACGAGCCATGCAGCACACCAACAGACAAACTCATGAACTTCATCAAATCCTGAAGATGGTTTGTATGCGATGATACAGTGAGTAATTAATTAATTAGATATAGAGGAAACAACAACAACGATTTTTAATAAAATTTGGGGTTTTATTTCCTTTTTTTGGGTCTTATTTCCTAATGAAAAAGAAGAAATGAAGTAAGACCCCAAAACTAATTTGTTTGGTCGAAATTTTTTACCAAATTTTCATTATTTCTGAATGTTATAGACAGTTTATTTTACTAAAAATCCAAATTTAAAAATATTGAAAAATTAGTTTTTAGATATTTCCGTTATTTTTCATTTTAATGAAAAAAAAAAAAAAAGAGAAAATGTTACGAAGAAATGTTGCAATATTTAATTAAAAATACATATATAATAGATTGTAAATTTGTTTCTAAGAAGACAATAGGTATATTGAATAAAAAAGCAATGAGATATACAAAAAAAAAAAAAAATAAATTGGGGTTTAAATACTCTAAATTTGGGGCCTTCTTTCATTTTCTCTTTAGGGGCCTTATTTCCTGCAGCCTAAATTTGGCGAAAGAACGATGGCACAACACTTATACGGTTGCATCATAACTCGTAGTTTGTGGCCAACAATTGACACTAAAAGTTCAAAGACCCTAATATCTCTGAATAGAAACCAAATCCAAATGCTTGTCGGTGTAAAAACTGGACACTGCATCATTGGAAACATGAGCTAAAGGATGGGATTCTTTACAAATGCCTTCTGCAGAAGTTGCAGAGCCGAAGAGAAAATATAATCTGTGGAACATCTCCTATGCCACTGACAAGCCCCCCAAGAACGCCGCCACTCTTGGGAGAAGGCTTGGAAGATCTATCAACGATACCTCTATCAGATCCAGAAAGATTCATCAACAGATCCGAATGGTTTTGCTAGTTTCATGTCCTTCCATGTACTACATAATCTTTTTCTGGGTGAAATTGAATGCCATGCAAACTGCCCCCCTATAACCTAACCTAACTTATCCCTATCAACTTTTTTTAAGACGTTTATTTTTGCATGTTGGCAACACTTTTTACAGCGACAATCAGTTTGATACAGGGATGGAAAGTGCCAGAAGTGAATTCAAAATATTTTATTTTCAAAAACATAAACAAAAATAATTAAAAAAAACATTAATGACTTCCTAGAAAAACTATGCAAACCTAGAAAAAAATTAATTATATTTTTAATCTATGAGCTCTTCAGGCTTTATACTCTCAATTTGGACATTCATCTTCAAAATATTGCCAACTTAAAACTCCGAACTGGATGAGTTTCTAATCAAATTTTTTTGTTTCAATCGAAGTCCAGCAAGTGTCGACTTGAAGTCGGTTTCGACATTTGGACTTTATTAATGTCTGGCAAGAAAAAATCCTTTCTACAATTGCTGATGAGTGAGGAATAGCGTCAACGGCTTGAGCAATTTTGTAAATATTTTCAAACATCAGCTCATTACACTCATTTTTAATTGAATTTACTTCAGCCCAAAATTCTCAAATTGAATAATATTTAAAATGCTGAATTATTTAGCAGTCGGGAAGTGCTCTATATTTATTGTTAATTTGTTGAATATTCTTTTTTTCATTAGGAACAAATTCAAAAAGAAATTTCAATATAGAATTAGTTTTTCCTGATACAACTGCTTCTGATGTAAAATACTCCAGAAAATTTAGAAAGGGATTTTGAATATTAATTTTCTTGTTTATGTCTTCCAAAATGACATAAAAACATCATCATCTGGATTATTTTAATTGTTTTCTTAGGAAGAGCTTTACAAATTGCAGGAGAATTTGAAAGATACAGATGGATAAATTGTATCGAATTAAGGCAAATTGTACTTTTGTACTCGAGCACACTCGTTTGTATCGAAATCGATACAATTGTATCGACTCTTCCATCCCTGGTTTGATACAGCTGACAAGGGCAGATTCCGTATATCAACTACTATCGTCTGAACGATATCGTTTTTGCAACTTTGATCACCAAAACAAGCCATATTCTGCTCGAAGTTTTTTGACAAACGTCAACATTCATTATATTTGTGGAAAATTAACTGGATTAAGCTCTGAAACTTGTAATTTTAGCACTTAGTTGCTCAGTTTTGGAGGTCTATCGTTTCGACGGTAATCGTCTGAAAAGTTACGGAATGAGTGCCAAGTTTTACGGGTAGGGTAGAGCAAGGCCATTTTCAAATATAAGGTCACACATAACACGTTTGGAGTCCAAAATTTGATACATTTGGGCCCGCATTACAGCCAGCGATGCTAGTTTCTTAAAACCTCGTATTTCTAAACTTGTGCACCAATATAGTCAATATAGTGTCAGAACACCTCAAACTCACATATGCTATTCTGAACTTCTTTGCACATACCTCTAAACCCAATCAAGCCAATAAAACGTAACATTTCGATGCGACCGGTGCGATTGCTTATGCACTTTTGTTTGTCGCAATGATTCAGCTCCATCTACACCTAATGCAATTTAAGTTGAACCTAATCTCTGCTTAGAATCAGGACAATCGGCTTTATACTCGTAACAACCGTGCGCCAAGTGGAACGAGAAGCCACCCAGAGGTCTTCTCTCTGATGTGAAAACTAATATTCTCCAGCTCAGGCTCTGGCAGTAACTTTTTATCCTCTACTCTCTGCTGGCTTATTGAGAGCTTAGAAGATAGTTTTGCAGTTTTATAGGCCAGCAATTAGAAATCATCTCACTAGCGTGCACCTGAAACCTAGGCACAGCTATGCAGAAGCCATACACAAATCTCCTCCTACACCGCAACCTAATCGAGTGGAGGACCACGTTGAAGGAGGAGAATACATGAATCTCCTAAACACATGGCGTGCTCATGTTCATGGATGAACGAAACAGCACAACAACAAACAGATCCGTTATAGTGGTACCATGCATTTCGTGCATCTGCTTAGAGAATTTCACCTATAATCACTGGCTCGCTATAAAGTATCCGGGTTTCGTCGGCAGGGCGGCTGCGCCATAGTGGAAGACATTTTAATTTGTCCTCAATTTGATTTATGCAAAGCAGATTGTTACTCGAGACTAATTGGTGGATAATCCCCTGCCGGATTGCTGACTATTTGCAGCGCGACAAATTACCATATGGCAAAGTCGTGCATGCGTGAATCTGGCTGACGCCCACACTCAACACTCATCCACTAATTGCATCGAACAACGACACCTCTCCGGTGGCGGTGAATGGCTGGCTAAGACTTCTATATAGTCAGTCAGAGCGACTCGACATTAATTAGGCGCGCTTTAGTCATCATCCCCATGGCCGGAGCCGGAGCCGGAGCTTTGGTCTAATTGGAGTAGTCGTTGGTACTCGTATATGTCACGGCGCGCGAGTAGACACAAATCTACGCTCAGCCATCACGGAAACCATTGACACAGACAAGGGGACAGACAGATGAACTAACTGCTAGCAGTTAGCGCGTCACTAAAGGTCACAAAACAATCGAGACAATGTCGAAAGTAAATTCTCTCCCATATACTAATCCTATTAGTCTTGTTTGTTTGTTTGGCGATTCGCCGTTCCTCATTTGCTGTACACATTCCTCATGTGAACGAGGACAACAACCAAGAGACATCACAAGAACAACGACAGCAACAACAACTGCTGGCTGCAGCTACTTGCTGCTTCTCCTACTCAAGTCACAACAAATCGACGACATGCGGCCAAGAGTGGAAACAACAAAACTCCTCAACCCACTATCGAAAGTTCGTGGTAAAAGTTTTTCGTTTTTGCGCCGCTGCTGTGGCATATAGGAGTACGAGAGTGCCCGGTGCGAACACGAAAAGAAAATTCCAATTTATACAAAAGCGTGTTCCATGGGCCAGCGTTTGTGGGCCCGCAATTAAGCATTAAAAGCTGCTTCGCGAGAGACGCCAAGTATCTATCTTGTTCACTGGTTCAATGGTCATTCGAGAGGGCGATAATAGTTCATCCATCGTTGGATCGACATGCGCCTGCGCGCATGGCCAATTGGTTATAATGATACAGTCTCGGATGGGAGTGTGTGTGTGTGTGTGTGTGCGATTGCGTTTTCTACCCGGCACGCGGAGTTACAATGTGCTGCCTGACTATCGGCTTGACATCACGGAAACACGCAGCGAATCAAGGAAATGTCGTAACTGAAACGTTTTTGAACTTCTTGCTTTGGGAGGTTTCCCCCCCAGCGTCTTGGCGACTTTCCATCACGCATACTTCCTTGAATGTGACCAAACAATCGAAAGGAGTTGAGTTTCTTTGAACGATTGTACGGACGTGACCGGTAGAATCGCAAAAGGCCCCGCAGAAGGTTGATGCCAAATAGTTGGTTCATTCCATTGTGAATTTTAGTATGTCCTTGGTTACGGTTTAATTATATTTCGAGAACTTGAACAGACTGTATTCGAATTGCAGTGGTAGTCAAGGTGTTCTAGGTTCGCACCGCAGACAACGCCACTGCTATTGAGCGTTATTATTTTTAAATGGTTTTGGAACGGGGCCAGAAGGTTTTGAAACAGTTTGTGAAGAAATTGAAACAAGTAGGCTAAGCTTGAAATGAAGCAAAGCACACAAATTGGTTAATCGTTCAACACGTAGTTCGGCAGATCCTCAAAAGTCCGCGCTTTGTAAGTCCCGCCTGCCGATAAGACCCTTACCCAAGCGTCTAGCAACCATTAGCTTGGGACAGTTTTTAATTTTTGTTTTTGGGACGATCGGAAGGTTTTGCCAAATTCGAGCGCCTATTGGGAAGCTTTTTCATAAACCTTAAAATTAAATTTTGTCTGGGGGTTGATCCTGAGATCAATTAATTAGTAGTCCTGCACAATTGGGGCACAACCACCCGAAAGACTATGGTTTATGAAAACTTAGGTGTAGTGAGCCAAAGCATTAGGGTTTCAGGGGACATTACAGGTGTAAAAGGAGTAAGCCTTAACAGTAGGTCAAGCTGAAAAAAATAAGTGCATTTCTAGATCTTTCCCGCTAAAAAACATCGGCAGGTTTTATGAGTGACCGGCTCGATCCTTCTAGATGGAGCTCCAGCTTGAGCGGAAGCTTACTGGCTATCAAAAATATTTTCCTCGGTTGAAGGCTTGGTTTCGATACCTCTCTACCCGACTGGACACAGGGAGGGTTATGTGTTTCGCGTGTTTCCTATGTACGTTCCTACGGGACGACCTGCAGCCTAAACGGTTTGACCGATTTCGAAAAGTGAGGTATCATAATATTCGTATTCTTCTCCGGAGTGTCATAGGCTAAAAAGATAAAAATGAAAAAAGTTCATTTAAAAAACAAAAATACTCGACTGACTGTAAAAAAAAGATATTAAAAATAAATGACCAAGACGCATTTAAGTACCTATAGCTACCTATTTGGCAGTCGGAGGCTACTCAATACTCAAACATATATTTGTTAGACTGTGTAGGTATATAGTCTCCGATTGTCAATTAGTTAGGTACAGGTACTTAAATGCGTCTTGTTCATATCTTTTAAATCCTTTTTTTTTACAGTCAGTCGGGTTTTTTGGTTTTGTAAATAAACTTTTTTTTATTATCCTGAATGTTCAGACAAGTACAGGACGAGTACTAAGGAGTCTAAGGATGTTGGACTGGTGTAGGGAAAAACGAATCTATCGAGCCCGTGCCTTTCCATAAGCCAAATCTGTGGCGATGAAAAATAAATAAAGAAATACTTGGCGGAACAGGTCTTTAAGCAACCTAGGCTTAGCCTCTCACAACCATTCGATTTGTGTGAGGTTTTCATTTTTGGGACGAATGGAAGGTTCCGACAATTTAATGCTAACTGCGAGAAGCTCTTTCATGACAGTAACACTCTCGGTTATTTGTCAGCCGTTCGCGAGAGGCGCTGGGGAGAAAATATGTAATTTGTGTTTTTCCGGGGGTCCAACATGAGGCCCCTCTCTTACTACTGAGCCACTGCGCCTTTTAAATATTTTTCTGTTTCTACGAATTAAAAAAAAAAAAACTATAGACAGGCACAAGTTTGAGCCCAAAACAAGTAAAGAGCACTCACAATTAAAAGTCTCATCTGTTGGCATCCACAAGTAGATCCACGATGCAACGAGCACGTCTACAAGCCTTATGCTCCTTCTGCAAATAAATCTCCATTCCACGGGCAATTTAATTAAATTGTTCGTAGAATCGTCGAAGTGAATTTGGTTACCTCCACGTATACATACAGTCGTGGATGAAATTTATTCCTTCTCCATCGAGATGTGGATAAATGCATGTCATGAGGTACCGCCAAGATCATACGGTAAATGTTTGAGTTGGCTTTCCATACATATAATATGAAGTGGAGCCGTCGTTCGTATCGGTTGCAGGCAGCTACTTTCACTAAATTATGACTTGGCAATCTTTCCTTTCTGAAAATGGAGTGCACATTCTTTTCCTTTTGCATATACCTATACACTTACACTGAACGCCTTGCCAGCAGTCAGCCCCCAATCCAACCATTCAGCGTGTGTATGTATTTTTTTGTAGGCTGAAGAGTGTGTCTGTTGTTTTTCAGTTAAATGGAGATCGACCTCCACCCGCTAGCATTGAGTGTGAAATTAGTTGCGGAAGGTAATTTCATGGAAACTTGGCAGGCAGACCGACGTGTAGTAGGGACGGCTCGCGGTCTTTGCCATGGCGCTTATCCTAGGAATAGTCTACTCATATGCAATATGAAAAGTGGAATGTGCGTCTCAAATGAGGTATTCATTTAAACTTTTTAAATATTTAATGAAGGAAAGTGCCGCGTTATTAAAATAGAAGTAGTGCACTAAAAGTGGAACGTTGCGAAATAGGTTGACTGCGAGAGCCAGCGTTGCTGCTGAAAAATTTGAAAAAGGGGCCCGAGCCGAAAAAAGGGGCCTCCACATAAAAAACTAATATAGCAAAAAACAAGTAAAAGTGTTATCATCGCCCTGGCCGATGCTTTGATACCCTCCACTGAATACAAGTCATGCAAAGTTTTAGGCATGTGAGGTTGTACGTAACTACATTGAACAACAGACAGACAGACACATGGGCCTAATATTGATTTTGTATGGGAGGTACCAGAACTACTTGACCGACATAGCCCATTTTCAATACCAACTTGACGACAATAAAAACAAGTCGTCTCACAAAATTTGACTTGCCTAGGTAGATTTGTTTCGACGCTTTCCTGTTTTCAACAGCCAGAGAGACACATGGGTCTAATATTGGTTAAGTATGGGAGGTACCAACTCTACTTGACCGACATAGCCCATTTTCAATACCAACCTGACGACGATAAAAAGAAGTCCTTTCACCAAATTTCATTCGCCTATGTCAATTCCTTTGGACGCTATCGTGTTTTCAACAGACAGAGAGACACATGGGTCTAATATTGGTTTTGTATGGGAGGTACCAGAACTACTTGACCGACATAGCCCATTTTCAATACCAACTTGACGACAATAAAAACAAGTCGTCTCACAAAATTTGACTTGCCTAGGTAGATTTGTTTCGACGCTTTCCTGTTTTCAACAGCCAGAGAGACACATGGGTCTAATATTGGTTTTGTATGTGAGGTACCAAAACTACTTGACCGACATAGCCCATTTTCAATACCAACTTGACGACAATAAAAACAAGTCGTCTCACAAAATTTGACTTGCCTAGGTAGATTTGTTTCGACGCTTTCCTGTTTTCAACAGCCAGAGAGACACATGGGTCTAATATTGGTTTTGTATGTGAGGTACCAAAACTACTTGACCGACATAGCCCATTTTCAATACCAGCCTGACGACGATAAAAAGAATTCCTTTCACCAAATTTCATTCGCCTATGTCAATTCCTTTGGGCGCTATCGTGCTTTCAGACAGACAGACAGACAGACGGACATGGCTAAATCGATTCAGAATGTGATCCTGATTCAGAATATTTATATACTTTATGAGGTGTCCGGTGACTCCTTCTTGGCGTTACAAATGTAATGACAAAGTGAATATACCTTCCTGTGGAGGGTATACAAAAATTAAACAAAACAGAGCAGCAAAGACATTTATTTATAATAATTAAAAAAAAAACTAATTTATTCATTACGAAACACTTCTTTTAATAGGTTCTTCACACTTCTTTTAATAGATTCGCGTACTTTTACGAGCCAAGCACTAAAAATCTGTCAAACTCGAAAAATTGAGCGAAACTCTCTCAGAAAGCTAAAAATATACTCCAAAGTAAGTGGATACACACCGAGCTACTTTGAGCCACTTACATCTTTGAAGTCTAATCCATATCATGAATTAATTTATAGCTTACCTTTTTGAAACATATGAAACGTTCTAGGAGAACATTCGACCACCACCGAATTTTCTTTATTTTCAGACACTTTATTTTTGTGTACAATTGATTTTTAAAACGGATTTTGAATTTGTTTCCTGTCAATTTTGCGCATTTCACATTTTTATCAGTACTTGCCGGCTGAAATTCTGTGAGCTGTTTCGAGCCAAGAGAGGAACTGCTCGCTACTCGTTATTTTACTAATTTTCTCTTTTTCTGTCATTTTTGATGATTGCGTTCAATGCAAAGTGCGTACACGAACGAACCTAATATGTTTGCATTTTTTATCGTTCAATTAAGAACAAAATCTTACTTAAATTTTTATGAAAGGGGGCCAAAGGTCTTAAGGCTCAAGAAGGGGCTGCCCTGAGGAAGTTAATTTTCTTGCAGGTAGAGGTAGATCTTGTGAATATTTTCAAGAACTTTATTTATTCCCAATAGTATGACGATCGTAAAAAATAAATGAATAGTTAGCGCAACAGGTCTGTAGGGACCCTAGGCCTAGCTTCTTACAACCATTCGTTTCGTGTGAGTTTTTAATTTTTCGGACGAATGGAAGGGATCTACAATTTTATTATACTCTGGGATGCTTGTCAGACGTTCGCGAGAGGTGGCGCAGCGGAAAAAAGCCATAAGTTGGAATTTGTTTTTTTTTTCGGGATTCGAGCCTGGGACCCCTCCAACACACTAACCACTAAGCCACTGCGCCTACGCCTATGATGATCGTAAGCTTTGTACTTCTTGCTTTTTACTATACCTTTCGAAATAATTTCTGTACAATCCTTTGGCAAGTTTATGACTAAGAGCTGCAGTACACAATTCAGAATTGAAATGAGGGATGTTCAAAAACTTATGATGAATTAAAATTTCAAGTTCTGTTCAAAACTGCTGAAGGACTTTTGAATCCAATTGATGTTCGACCTACTCCTTTATCGATTTTATTGATGAGTGATCGTTTTTTCTCTGTTTTGTCGATGGTAAACGGAGATTTGTTTTTTGAAGAATCTGCTAACTCTGGCATCGCAAGACACCGTTCGCTATGCCTATGGAAAAATTTAACAATTCCGCACGTCCAACAATATCTTTGGCGAGCAAAAAACCACCAGCCCGCTGAAAGTCGTATAATTGGCAGAGGTTTGGGTGTGACCGAGATATATTTTCTTCTCATTTCAAGTCCTCACTTATGCTCCCTATTAGTAGATAGCTGGGAGGCACATTGCAGACAGTCTTACCATAAATAGCAAGTAGTAGATAACACGACTGATATAGTGTACCTAGACCTCCTACATAATTATTTCTAGGGACATTCTGCACACTCTTAATTTTGATACAATAGAGTTTGTAATAGATATCCGTTTCCTGAAGCCGTCAGGACAACTCTTGAACGGCTTCAACAAATTTCAAACAAAAACCCAACTCCACGCTCTAAAAAGGATTTCACTTCCAGTTAAAGTTATCTGCTTCCCACTTACCATTGCCATTCGCCGACTTAATTCTGAAAAGAGAAAGTAAAACAAAAAAGAACGATTAAGTTAAATGAATTAATACAGCAGTCAAAAAGTCGATAAGCGAAAATGCATCTTAAGTTTTTAGATTTAAGTCTCAGCTGTCCAAATAAAAATAAAAATGCGCCAACAAAAAATTTAATTTACCAATCTTTTGCATATTTTGATGATTTCATTTATGTTCGGTTTGTTTATATTTCGCGGAACAGTTAAGTATCTCAATTAAAAGTGATCACCTCTCAGTTTAGCAAACACAGCATGCGCAGCACACTGCATCAGCTGTATACCTCTGTACCTATGTTAAATGCAAAACTAAATGGTCGGACATGGACGTGGCTTTTATTTTGTCGGTGGATGGACAAAAAGTGAGACAGGTTAATCATTTGGGCCTAATGCAGTTGGCCAACAACATCACGATGCAATTTTCGTCGTCAAAAATGATCCTCGTTCATCTTACCCGGGCCGGACAGATGAAAGGCATATTTGGCGCACAGACGCCTCGTGTGTATGGCTGTCTGAACATTGACTAATCGATTGCCACTAATTGTACGAATGAATGAACTTTTCATTTTTTTATTAATTGTTATAAATTAATGATATCTGTTATGCTAATGGCCGAGGTTTGTGGGGAAAAATGTCACGATTATTACTATTTGATGTTCGCGATTGCGTCATAAGTGGTTGCGCGAATGGTGGACCAGTGAGGACTGAGGACATTTTCAAAAGGAAAACTGAAAGTGAGTTGGCGGCATTATGTCACATAAATAAATAAATAAATAAATAGTTGGCGCAACAGGTCTGTAGGGACCTGTGAGTTTTTCATTTTTGGGACGAATGTCACATATTTCGATGAGTTAATGCTCCGTCGACAGCCAGTGGATGGGAATGGCATTATGTGAGTGTACCTTCGAATTTTTGGTCTTTCTAGATAATGCGATGGACATTGGTTTATGCAGTTCTCTTAAAAGTTATGCTTGCAAGTATGAATTGATGTCCTGGGCACTCAATCCGCAACTTCTCGGACGATTATCGTCGAAACGATAGACCTCCAAAACCAGCAACTAGGTGCAAAAATTACCAGTTGATAGCTCAATTCAGTTCATTTTCCACAAACGTAATGAAAGCTGACGATTGCCAAAAAATTCGGCAGAATATAAATTATTATGGTCATCAAAATGTTAAAAACAGTCGTCCAGATGATTATTGCTATACCTAAGAAATCTGTCCCCTGCGTTTTAAAAAAAATTGTATTTCCACTGAAAATTGTATTGTTATATTCAAACGCACTTGCGCTGTGAACGCGATCATCTACTCCTATCTACTTTTACGAAACATGTCCTCGTTCATGTTGGACAGTCGGACAGTCGTCGTCAGTCTATCTTTGATAGAGTTAGAGTTAGTAGCCTTTTAAGCGAACAGGAGAGAACTCCTGAGACACTAGGCGTTTTTTATTTTACCCACATGATCTATATAGATCATTGGTTTCCACGGTTTACAACAATAGTACGTGATCCAACTGTTGTTGTAAACCATGGAAATCCATGATCTATATAGATCATTTGAGCATAATAAAAAAGGCCTACTGTCGTAGTTGATCAAGTCACATATTGCAAATTCCCCAGCTACTTATTTGTGTTCGCCTTATTTTTTTTTAATGGGGTGGTTTTGTTTCAAGCTCCAAGTCGCCAAGTTCTTGATTTTTCTCACATGCCATAGGAAGAAATGGCAAAACAGGCCAGCAAATGTAATTTTAATTACAAAGTCTTTAAAAGTGTGTCCTACTGTAACTTTTGCCGCCCAATTTTAAATCATATCGTTAATCAGCATGTTGAACCCTTTGAAACACCGATCAGAGCTGTTCAACGACTTCAAACAGCCCTTTCGACGGTGGAAAAGGAGATCTGTTTTACATTTTTTTAAGAACTTCACCAGTAACCAGTGCCAGACTTCTCTTATGTCACAAACTAATAGACTAACATCGGTGGTAATTAAAAAGAATGCCGAATATTGAGTTTCGAGTTGAATAACACGATTCTGCAAAATAAAAATTGTGAAAGAATACACAAAGGGAAATGAAAACTGTCCTAAGAACCTCTTGCACCGGTAAAACAATGATTTACATGGGATGGTGCTTGTTTTAACAGGTCAAAGTGAGATTTGAAATTGGATTCATTTTTGTAACCATAGTCAAAGCCCAACGACACCTTCCACTGTGTACCTGGACATGTGCATTTTCAAATATTTTTAATTCCAAACAGTTTCGAAAATATGTTCTCAATGGGCTCTACCAATAATCATTTTTAACCTTCACCTTATATATTTTGTAGGTCATAATATGCAATTTTGTATGGAAAATTTCGCCATTGTGAGTTCGAAAACTTTAGCCTGGACACTAAAAATGATTATTAGTATCGAGAAATATAGTTTATTGATGTATATTGAGGAAGCGACCGAGAGAGACTGTCAATATTTCAAGCATGTTTGCGAGTTAAAATTTGTTCCTGGGATCTAGGGGGCGACAATTCATCGACGTCCTCATTCCGTAACTTTTATGACCATAGTCGACCAGACGAAAGTGATTCTCAATGTTAAATGATGCAATACGATCGTCGAAACGATGTCGTCGTTCGTCAATCGATAATCGTCTAAAAAATTAGTTCAGGGGGCAGATTCCCTATAACAATAATCGTCGGGATGATATAGTTTTTGAAACTTTGGTGACCCTAAGAAGTTAGATTCTGCCCGAATTTGTTTCACTATCGTCAGCTTTCATTGCATATGCGGAAAATGAACTGGATTCAGGTTTCAAACTCGTAGTTTTTGCACTTAGTTGCTTAGTTTTGGAGGTCTATCGTTTCGACGATGATCGTCTGAAAAATAGCGAACATAGTGAACAGTGCAGATCACGAATTTTATTGAACATCTTCATCTTCTTCTACTTACTAATATACTTTCTGTTTATCCTCTTTTACGTTTCCAAAATCTGTATCTCATCAGACATCGATTAACCGACAAATATTCGTGGGGCCTTCTGAGAGTGTTCCTAGCACTTTACGAAGGGTTTTGGATGAGGTAAATTTTCCCAAATGTCGAAGCTATATTTGCAAAAATTGGAGCAAGACACTACAAATTCCGGAATAGGACAACGGGTTGCAGCACTTCTAATACAGCAACACGATCTTAGAAAGACAACTTTACTCAAAAGGTTAAATGGCTTGAGTCGATTTTTCACATTTTTCAGGAGAGCTATTTTAAACTTTAAATAAATTCGTGTAAAAAAAAACCATTTTGAGTAGAAGGCTGCAATTTAATTCAGAACTAAGACGTTATTCCAAATACAATGTTTTTACACCAAACTGTAGCTAAATTTGTTCTCATTTCAAATATTTAAAAATACTGTTTCTGGCTTAAATCGACTTAAGCCACTTTACTTTTTGAATAAAGAGAAGGAACTCGAAGTTGTTACTTGTAGAGGTCTATCGTTTCAACGACAACCATCTGAAAATGATCGTGAAAAGGTTCCGACGGCGCTTTGCCTTTGACGTATGTGGATATTAATTATCGCACCTTAAACTAGCTGATGGTGATGTTTGTATTAGGTTTTAGGTGATGTAAGCTAAGTTGGTGCAAAGTTGGCTGCATGTGGGTGAGTCTGAGTATAGCAGTTGTAGAAGTGGATGTCATTTACCTAAAATTTTTGTTTCTTCAGGTCCAAGTCGCTACCTTCTTTGAGTTGTCATATAATGCCGCTAATCAAAGACTTTTATAAAATACTTGCATGTCACCACAAGTGCACAAGTAGCTCCTTTTTTGCAAATATAAAACGCACTTTAAAGATCACCCACCAGATCGCAGATAAGTATGCTTAGCCGTGATTCACTCGTTTGAAATTCATTGTCGAAGCGAAATTGTTCCCGCAACGGAAAACCCACGAAACCCTTATAAAATGTTCATACTCAGAAACATTAACTCATAGCACATCTCACTTACGATTATGTAAAACTCATCACCAGACTATAGAAGCTTAACTACCTAAGTGTTCGCCTGATTTATTGTTTCCCTTAAAATATTTTCTTAATTCTAAGCCAAAGTTATAACCTTGCAAAAACAACCAATGATTTATCGGCAGAATTTCAAAAATTGGCTAATTCACTAAACTTTATATTAAAAGTTACAAACTTTGACATTAATAAGCCATAGAATATTCATAATGGGCTTCTTTTAACAGCTTTTCATTTATCTCGCAAAATAAATCTAAACGTGTTTAGCGCACCTCATGGCGTAGGTATACAAAAAACGCAAGAGCTCATGAATACAAAGCGTCCTATCGTGGATACCAATCGGCATTTTTAATTTCGCCCGTTAAGAGAAAAATGCCAACACAATTAGGTACCTATTAACATAAATTTAGTTGGAAGGAAAAAGAATTAATTAACAATAGAGTCGAGGAAATATTTAATAACAATTCGAAAGATTTATTCAATTAAAATTCTCAAGATCTGATCTCTCCTCACCGACACTTTATCCAACACCATACTAATGATAGTACGTGCGCGGCGCACTCGCGTCAAATTGAGACTTTAAGCCGCTGCTCTAGATTGCAATAGATGCCGTGGCGTTGGCTTGGTATTGAGAAAAAACCGGCGAAAAACTCGTTAACATAAATTTCAATAATCGATCTCGATCTAGTTATCTACACTATTTTTCTCTATCCCACAATTCATTGTACCCCCATACATCTAAATGGGTACATTTACGATCTTCAGCGGCTGGTGCGATGATAAAGATCAGTGACGATCAGTAGAGCATCAGCTACATCGAAACAAAGTGGATCGTTTTTGCGGCGTATCTAGGCTAAAGATGCTATCTTAAGTATCCACAAAGTTGCGGCTATCGGGTGTGTGTTTGGTTAAGGTCGGTGGTAATTAAATATCGCAAAGCTCGTATCTAAATGGATCGGTCGGTGGTTGCTTTTAGGGCGAACTTAAAGTGGAAGTGGAAGCCGATTTCTCCTTAATAGATGTGTAATACATACCTCAGCCAGAGCCCACCCCGTGTCATAACGACACCATCGATCATTTTAACATCTGCAGCAAGAAGGCCTCACAAAAACCTTTGTGTGTCTATGAGAAAGAGAAAAAGCGTGTCAAACGCGTGGGCCGATCTGCATAATCAGACTTCACGTTTCCCATATGTCACTAGCGCTACGCCACACCGCGCCACTAGTGTGCAGTAAATTAATTCTCATATTACCATGTAGTCGTCGTCATCGACAGAGTTTGCTAACAACAAGAAACTAGCGATCGCGCCACATTGGCATGTGAATTATTGAATGCGCGCCAGCTCGATTAGCGTCTGCACTGTCTGCAGCGCTTTGTCCACGACGAGTCTCGTTTGGGGACAGGGAGTCCTAACTTTTCTGAGGTGCAATTATGGCTTTCCTGTCGCGAATCGGTTGTCACACTCTTCTGCGGCAAATAAATTGTTAAATATACACAAAAAAAAATCGAATTTAAATGAAGATCTGCATTTTCGCAATAAATAGTGAATATAGGTTCGTACGACCAGAATGCTAATGATATGCCACGAAAATGCTGTAATGGATTGGTAAACATTGTTTTATTTTTTCGTCTCTCGCATGAAAGCTTAACGAAAATGTCGTGCTATACGATGTGTTGTGCTGGGTGAGAATTATGTTCACTTGAAGTGCGATTTATTGCGTAGATATTACCGTCACTGGCGATGGGATATTTATTCTGCGCACAGCTATAGGCAGATGGATATTAATCACCGGTTGTACAGGATGTTTCAGCTTGAATGGTATATGGAGCAGGATGTGTCACTGGGCTACGGTGTCAGGCAAGCAACATCAGCACAGATGACGATTTCCATTGTCGTGGGAAAACAAAGAAGCCATTGAGCAAAGTTATAATTTTGTTAGATGGACGCTGTGAATACCAATAAGGGATTTACTGGTCGCATTGAGTTTTGGACATTACCATCGGAATATACGGAAGGTTGATTTAAATGCCGCAATTACTAGTTAGTTAGTTAGTTAGTTAGTTACTAGAAGTTATTAAGGTGGAAATTGTTCATGAACAAGGAACAACCACGTACATAGAGATATCCATATTTCTACAATCAAAAATAAGGTAAAAACTCAGTACGAAGGACAAACGATTTTTTAAATGAGCACAGGAAATAAAGAGCTCTACGAGTTTAGGACTATAGTAAAGTCGAGTTCAAAATTAAGAACAACAGGAACTTTGTCTGCTTTCCAGTAACACTAATAGCAACATCTGAAATTTTTCATCTAAACTTTATCATAAAAATCAGACAAGTCAATCAGCGTTTATTCTGACATCATCATACAAGGTGGCGCAAAAGTAATCCTCCTATCAGAAAATGCTATAAATTTTGCGATTGGCCCCTAATGTCAGTTCTGTTTTGACATTTGTATAGTAAACACATGCGAAATACACGTTAATAGACAATGTTACGCTACACTGCTCCAGAACGCTCAAGCTCAAGCCATCCACCACCAAGATGAAGATGATTTTTCATCAAAAATAATCATGAGTGATGAGGCCCATTTCCATCTTAGCGGGTACGTAAATAAGCAAAATTTACGCTTCTGGGGCACTGAAAATCCGCGTGTAGCCCACGGAGAGCCATTACACCCGCTCAAAGTCACTATATGGTGTGCTGTTTTCGCTGGAGGAGTCATCGGACCTTTTTTCTTCGAAGACGTCGCGGGCCAAACGGTTACTGTGAATGGTGAGCGCAATGATCAACGAGTTCTTTTTGCCGCAACTTGATGAATTGGGATTGGAAAACATGTGGTTCCAACAGGACGGTGCAACGGCACACACTGCACGTGCCACAACCGATATGCTGAAGGATGCATTTCCCGGGCGGATAATCTCCCGTTTTGGCGATTTGCACTGGCCAGCAAGATCGCCTGATTTGACCGCTCCAGACTTCTTTTTGTGGGGCTTTTTGAAGTCGCGGGTTTATGTCAACAAGCCTCAAACTCTTGCAGCTCTTAAAGACAATATCCGTCAAGAATGTGAGGACCTATCGCCGGAAGTTTTGGCCAAAGTGATGGAAAATGCCATAAAAAGGGCTCAAATGACAATCAACTGTGGCGGCGGCCATTTACATGACATCATATTCTCGACTTGATGTAAAAAAAATTAAAAGACCAAATAAAAATAATCCACAAGAAGAATCAAAGTTTTTCATTTTTTTTTTTTAATTACAGCCAAAAAACATCGGAAGGTTATTTTTGCGCCACCTTGTATTTAAAAAAATCATATCATCCTTTTACAAGGGGTTGCAGTTGTCAAATGGTCATATCGGCATAGGGAAGAATTTTCATACAACAAACCACTCTCAAAAAAAAAAACTTCACACACAGGTGCCTATAAATAGAATGCTAACACCCTAACCTCAAATTGTATAGTAATAAAAAGCCCTTTCCGTGCGCCTCGTTATACACAGCCGCAAAAATTCATTTTTTCCGCATGCTTCATTTATTAAATTATGTGTCCAAAATTGCATAAAAAAAAAATACATTTGATGGTAAATTAATTGCCATATAATACCACTTTAAATAATGACGCTCGATTATATATGCTTAATTCCTTTGGTGAAATTTTAATTTATATTCCCCGCTTTCATACCAAACTATCAATTTATATGTACATCCAATAAACTCACTTAGCACAATGAAATGCAGACTGCACAGGCAACCGACAAAAAAGTCCACATAAATTCTGATTGAAATTGTATTTTAATGACGCACGAAGTATTGTATACAAAAAAAAAAAAAATGGTTTAAATAGCCTAGTATGCATAGACCCATATAAAATATTATCCAGGGAACACGTATCGTCGAGTAGGACATGTTTTTTTTTCCCAAGGATGTGTTGAACTGCATACAAATTCAGTGGACATGATTTTTGACCTCATTTGTGGCTTGCATGAAAAAAAATGTTCTCTTTAATTACGTTAAATAAGTTGTTATGGTTATAATAGTGAAATGAAAGTTTTTGTATGAAAATTAGTTTTTTTAGTGGGTGGAATTTCATTTGGAATATAAAACGAATTAATGTGGATTTCATTAAGTGGCTTGGAGGTGGGTAGAGAATTTAATTTAATATATAAACTGTTGTAAGTAAAATGATTAAATATGTTTGTTATAATATTTAGAGTCGACTTTAATTGAGGGATCACTTTAAAATATTTAATGTTACTTTAATATAGATGTACAAACATAATTTGCAACTTATCCGGGTTGCCAGAAAGCGCCCACCTACTAAAAATGATACAGATAGCTGAATCTTACTGGTCAAAAGGTTAATAGTGCACGGTGGAACGAAAACTTTGAAATTATTCAAAAAAGAGTAAAACGAGAATATTTTTAAGCAAAGCTAAGTCCTCCATCAGTACGTTAGATCAATATAGCTTTTAATTAAATATAGCTTTGTCACCCGTACCGGTTTTTTACTGTTTTTACTCTGAACGGTATTGTTTTCCAAAATTACTTATTAATTTATTTTTAAACTTTTTAAACATAATTCAGAGCAGAAAATTCGTAATGAACAGAGTTGTTGAACTGTCAAGTGTCAAAAAAGTTGTAATATGAATTTATTTGAGCTTCTTGAGAGTGGTTTAAAGTTCCAACATTCTAATAATTCTTAAAATATGTTAATAGGATTTACTTGATCAGAAAAACCATTCTAACCTCCCAAATACAGAGTTTGATTTTGTATACCAACAGTTTGGGTCTGAAACACTCAGAAACTTTGAAAGGGCGAATTGGCATAAAATGAATTGGCATCTGTATAAAAATTAGTCCTTTTTTTACTATTTCTAAGAAATTACCATTTTAGGCAAAATGGACGCGTGTCGATCACTGAAACAGACTTTATCACGGTGAATTGGCAAGACTGTTATTGTCATCGTATTTTGTACAAAACTTAACATTGCCACTGACCTTTTAAATTAAATTAAAATTAAAAATTATTCCTTTCTGTGGATTTATTTTGGAAACCATGTCAATAATACTTGGTACAAAACAGATAGTTTTATATGCAATACAGACATACAATAAAAAAGTTTGGACTTTTTTTGAGTTTTAAGTAATTGGTGCCCAGTTTTTGATCTAGTTTTGTAGGTACTCCCTTTTTTCAGTAGAGTGTGAGACTCTACAGTTCGATAACTGCCTTCTTCAACATTTTTTTTTGTTTGGCAATCCTACACAGCAAAAGTCCTTAAATATCTCTTTTCACTCGTAGGAGTTCCTTCTATTTACCTGTTCATTCCTTTCACATGAGCAGCATTCGCATATTGAAGATACAGCCCTTCTAAATATGAATTACAAACTATTACTGCTCCAGGGATGTCTCTTTCTTTTGAAGCTATTGCGAAAGCGATTCACATTATAGAAATAATAAGAGAAAATGAAAACACTGTCGTTGCTTTCCTTTCGCATGAAACGAAAATGTCATTAATTTTTGGAGGAAATTAAAAATCTGACGTTGTTTTCCTTCCGCATAAAACGAAAATGTCATTCGTTTTGGGAGTAACGTTAAAAAAAATCGAAACGAAAATCTCCTGTTTATGCCTTCGCGCAAAAGAAAATCCCTTTCGTTTTCAAACTTTCATGAAGCAAAACTTTCGCGCCAGAGAAAACGATTGAACGTTTTCATCATACAGAGTTACATGATTGATAATTTCGCTTTAAGTTTACTTCCCAGACAACTACACAAGTCTTATCATCTCAAGCAGGGATGTTACGGAGGTGGTTTTACCGGAGTCGGAGTCGGAATCGGAAGCCTCATACCGACCTCCGCGGAGTCGGAGTTGAATCGGAGTCGGAGGCGGAGGTCGCACGCAGACACGAACGCACTCTTAACTTCAATGCAAATCTCGCCTACTCATTTAAAGTAAACAAAAGAGTGAAAAGACAGCCGTATTGTATTGTAAGTGTAACATGTCGCAACTCGATAATTCTTTGTCGTTCATGTTTATCGGTCGTCACCGATTCCGAACGAAAAACCTCCGATGTGATTATATCGGAACCGAAGCCGGATTCGGAGGTGTAATTTAAACCGGAGGTTCCGACATATCGGATTCGGAGTCGAAGCTCCGTATCAACCCTAATCTCAAGTGCTTCCTGAAAACACTTGGATATCATTCCCAAGCAGAAGCACACTCCTGTCAAAATTTAAGCAATTTCTAAGCAATGCCGACAAAGATGTTTTCATCACAATTTTTCAAACAGCATAAGTTTTCTGTCGCCGAAATCATTCAAACACACTCTTAATTAAAATCAAGAGGATGATCATCACATAACTTATCCCATCAATCATCTGTGATTCCCTCTAGCAACATTTTATGTCGCATCATTTTTCCTTAATACAATTTTCTCATGCACATGCAAAATAAAATAAAACAAAGATAGATGTAACAACAGCAACTTAAATGAGTTGTTACATGGGAAGTACTTCCGTGTCTGGTTCCACACCATGGTTCGTTACCCCCGTAGCATATTCCTAGTAAATACTACATTACACTCGTACCTACTAACTAGCAATCATAACAAAATGATGATAGTTCTTATCACTTTTAATTGGAAGCGAAACAACTATAAATGCATAATCAAGGCATTAAGCCGCGCGTTGTGAATGCGAAATTTACAATTATGTACTTACCTTCTACATCTAAGGACTATGACCATTACTATAGCACCTATAAGAGCTGATATGATTGAAACTATGATTAAGGTAAACGCCCATCCCAGTTCGCCGGCGGGATCTGCAAAAGAAAAGAGAAGACAACACATGACTCAGAAATATGGAATGAAAGTGTGAAGTGCAGTTGCAACAATTAATTCGCTGCAGTCGAGTCGGGGGGTATATAAATATATAGTGGTAATGAAGGTAAATACAGGACATGCTGGGGTGGGTTGAGGGTAAACTGTGGTGTGCTCTGACTGCAATAGACCAGGGCTCTGGTTCTGGCTCTGTGGTGTGAGGTGTCATGTTGGATGGTAATAAAACAAATTATAATATCAGTTGTGACGGTTGTTTTCCTTCGACCAAATGATTGTCTTTTGTTAGCACAGGTTATGTGCGGTTCAGTGGTTTTAATGGTTTTATGACACCAGCCAGAGAAAGAGGGAGAACATAAATAGATGATTGGTTGGAGTTTACGCAGAGGGCGATGATGATGATTTGGATTTGCCTGCAATTTTAATTCCTGTTTTACATGCTGTATATAGTGGCGACAGTTTATATGTTTTATTTAGATTTACAAATGAGATAAGTTCGTAAATAAGTACAGTGGCAGTCGCATAGGATCGCTGACATATTCTGACACATTGAGGTGGAAGTTTTTGATGTAAATAGTGCGTATAAAAAAATAAATAAATAAATTGGGGAACATACAATTGATGTTTACTGTCGTTTCCCTATGTTGCAAAAATCTGCGCGTGGTGTGTCTGCTATCCGACAAGAGTTTGCTCACTTAAGTCATAACTTTTCAAGTTCCCAAACCTACGACTTTCTGGCCAAAAGCAATCATTTTAAACACGACTCCGCCAACGAAAAAAAAGTTTGAAGTACATCAGAAGACGCTGTTTACAACATACTTTTTTGAAAAGCGATATAAAAGTTTGTCGTACATCAGGAGACAGTTTACAAAATCTTATGCAAATGAATTGTACTTCAGACTTTTGTGATTTAAATGTACTGAGCGGAAAAATAATGAAAGGGACACTGGTGAAAAAAACTTTAAAAGCTACAACCTAGCAAGAAAAATATCAATATAGATATTACTAAAAAAAATATTATTTAATATTTTCTAAAATTAAATTATATCATTGATGTAGAATATTTGAAAGCGAATTTTTTAGTTCCCAGCAATCTGGGTACTCAAGAAAAATTTCATAATAATTTTTCAATTTTAATTTAATTTCAATAAATTTCAATTCCGCAACAAAAGCGATTTATTCTCTATACCAGACGCAATCTCTTTAAGCGGAAATGTAGAAATAGCACCTAATTTCGCATCGTATATTCGAGCAATCAAAATATTTCTATCAGAACGTAAAGGACTGAAAAGCACAAACAACAAGAAATTAAACAGCTTTTAATTGATTGTAAATTTACATGCAAAACCCTGCGTGCCCATTAACCCATCCCCGACTTTAAAGTTAGGTCCGGCAGTTATATGAACTTTAAGACTAATTAGCCTACAAATATGTAGCAATGCCGAAGGTGAAACAAAAGCGCAAATATATCATCTAAATTAATTTGTGAAAACAGTGCACTTCATACCGCTGGGTAATTACTAGCGTAATTTATTACTGCGATAAGTATCTCATTGAATTTTTATGTAAATCCAGTGGGAATTCACATTTTTGCTACGGCAAAATTGTGTTAAATTAATTCTACGACTTTGTTCGTTACACTCATTACAACAATTTGCATAAATTTAGAAAAGAGACTCACATTTTTGGTCAAACCTTTTAACCTTTTCAAAAGGTTTAGTTTTTTTTTTCTTAATTCAGTATGAAAAAAACTTGCCTTGATGAGGCGATTTGGAGGCACATCGTTCAATATTTTATCGAAACGATGTGTGAATATTAAATACTGTATTATTCTAATTCAATTGTTATTGATTGAATGACTCACTTCACTGACTTGTGGCCGTAAACACAAATATGTTATCCGATACAGAAATAAATTCTTCTCTCGTATAATTGCTTAATCAATTTAGGACCGCTGTGTGTTTTTTGAAAATTTATTACCCATCCATACCCGCAGTGTTAATTAAATGTACTTATATTTCGCAGAAATCTTCTCTCGATTGGATTGAAATTAAAATACACACGATTTACTATCAACCTAGTTTTGAGCAACATCTACAACTCTACAGGGTTGAATAAAACTATTTATTGCGGCTTCGTGGAGCTTTTACCACCTGCCAGCATCTTTCAGCTGTATTCCGTGAGAAGTCATTAAGTTCTCCGCCTGAGATATCAAGAGTTATATGTAGAAACTGTCGGATGCTGTTCCGCTTTTGTCTCTTATAGACGCCTTCGGGAAACTTTACAGCGGTTTCTGTTCAGTTTGAAGCGAACAAAGCAGCCACCATGGACGATACTGCAAATGCTGATGGCGGCTTGGTCATAACTGAGGGAGAATATATGCTAGCCGACAATCGAGTGACTAATTAAGATTTTTATTTTTATGTGGCGATAAAAATCTTCGACAAAAGGAGAAGATTTATTGACACGAGCGAACGAGTTGAATTGGTTCGTTTGCTATAAGAAGAACACAATGAGGACGTTGTCGCATACCAACCTAAATATGTGTGGTTGGAGGGGATATTATGGGTGGTGTTGTGTTTTCTTTTTTGTTGGAGAGTTTTATATTGTTTAATTGTGACCTACTCCGCCCACCTGCACCGCTTTTATGGAGCTTGATCCTAACTCATGCGGATTCGATAAATTTTGCTTGCAAGTGCGGTTATATGCGGAAGTCGTAAATTTTTATTTTTAGAATGCGGTTGCTTTATTTGAAGCGATTCGATAATTTTTAACAATTTCAATACTATAGTTAGACGAATTGATGGTCTCAGTGAAGCTGATGTCACAGGAGCAGGACCTCATTTATGTTCACTCTAAAAATGACCCAAATTTGAGCGAATGCCAATTGCTAATCAAACATTTTTACATCTTTTGCCTTCTAAGGAAGCATGCCATGGGACTAGGCTTAGCTAATACGGATATATGCAGGTACTGTGAGGACCTACAAGTCACGGAAGATATCTCCCACCTTCTATGCGAGTGTCAAGCAATTGCTCGGAGTAGAGGAAGCACCTAGGTAGACACTTCTTTAACAACTTAGAGGAGGTTGGTTCCTCAAACAAAATTGGGACCATAATTAAATTTTGTAGGGAAATTAACAGTCTGGGAGATTTGGTTTAGGTAAACCATTAAACCGTAATGGTTCCCTGGGGATGGCGATGGGCCCGTCTTTTGTGACGATCTCACAACCCCACTCAACCTAACCTAACCTAAACTACATCTTTGGTTGGGGTATTTTAAAAGTGTGCGACAATTAAACAGAAGAGTCATTTCCACTTTAAATTTCATGAATAAGACCTTCCTGCCAGTACCACCGAGGACACTTTTAGACCAACATTGATCTTAACAACATTTTTGGTCACATCGACGTTGACGACGTTCAATAAAACGGACTCACTGAAACGAAGAGGTAAAGCGACGGCAAACCTCCAGAAGGTAGGTATTGAAAGACTGATAATGTTTTCCTGTGATGTTCTTTCCTGCATTACGTCTTTGAGCTCGGAGAGCTGGTTATTTGCCCCCACAAGGTTTGTTGCACTGTCACAAAAAGTTTACATGCAGCTTCCGGATATGAGAATTCGATTGCGAAGTTCATGATTACGCCCTCTTACACTAAGAAAAAATAATTTTTGGATTTTTAAAAAATTGCAAGTTAAAAGTTCTTGGTTCAAATATTATTTTTGTTAACAAGAACTCGCTTTTAAGTTCTCAAGAATCAGGTATTCAGCGTAAGAATAATATACTCTCCATAAGTATTTTATTACATCATTGCCAACAATTTCATTCTTAAATCAAAGATTTTGATATTTGGGTTCATTTTAACCAACGAAAATTGTTGGCATTACTATCTTTTTTCTGAGTGTACGTCTCTTACGTTTATTCCGTGCTCAATGGCAGCCCTTGCCTAAAGTCGCTATCGCTATTGAAAAACAACTGTGTGGTCAGATTTTCAATCACACCACTAGGGGGCTAGTTGGTAAGCCCTCAAATAGAAAATTTCCCAACACCTTCCCTGTCAACCTTCCTAAAACTATAAACACAATTTTTTTAATTGAATTTATTGTAAAAACTATTACCGCTGACAAGCGCTTTACGTGAGCACATCAAACATTTTAATAGTTTCTTAAAGGCCGTTAACTCCAGCCTCATGACTATCGATCTCTGGAAGTGACATTCGATATTTTCAAAAGGTTATCGTCGCCGTTGATTTGAGCGACAAAGCGAGAGGTAGGTGCGAGCAGTGTGTCAAAATTGCATTCATTACGTATGCAAACCTGAACATGGCCATAACGCCCATGTTGCTGAGTAGGTACTCGTTTTGTTTTCGTATCTTTAACGCCGTAATAACTATTGATCGTACAGCCTGCTAGATAGAGAGAGGTGTGCCGCCACTGGGCCCAAGTATCTTGTTTTATGAACAACAATTACGAATATTCAGGTAAATTAAGTAATTTCACCCGCGGATGACATTTTGTGTTTTTTTTTTTAACTTGTCTCCAAACGACAACATAATCAACTTGTGCCGCACCGCAAGTTTGACTGTTGCCAGCTGGTATCCATTTTGCTGTGTCGTTTGCGTCATGGAGCTGTGAATAAATGGCTCTAATTAAATACATTATTACTGTTTATGGCAGCGCAGCAAAGATTTCTATGCCCAAGGGGTGATCTCGGATTTATTGCCCACAATGAACATGGAAATAAAATTAATCTAATAGCAGGGACCAACGCAGCCGCCAAACGCAAATGTGCTTAGCTTCTGTGTGCGATTTTATAAGATCTGGAAGCGGGTTTGGGCAAAAAAGCTTTTGGGCATATACCTATACAATTGCCGCAACAACTGCTGGGCTACGCCGGACTGGATTCCAAATGTAGGCGACCCAAATCCGCGAAACGACTGTGTAACATGACATGGCGGTGACTGTAAATGGACATATAGAGGCCGCGTTGCCGAAATGCTCAGGTGTTGGACATTAATGACGCCACTTGAACGGGAGGGGTTACCAATTTTGAAATAGATAAATTTTTTGTTATTTATGGTTTTGTGAATTCAAAGGCTTGTGGTATACTAATTCTATGGTAAGTTTGCATATTCATGTTGAATAATGTCCATCGTGGGCGACGCTTGCGCTCTGCGGGATGTTCCCATCAGTAGATGCATAAATATATAGTCGTAGCTCCAACATGAAGAACAAATACTTATGGCATGTGTTTGCGGCGGTCATTCATATGCAAAATACTTGAGGCACACTTGCTCGGCAGGGAGTCCCCGATCATCGTAAAACATAAAATTTGATTTGTCGGAGAAATTTACGAGCGAAGAGCGGGCTCAAGCTATGACATGTTTACAACGTCACACCATTGACTCATAAAGTTTGTACATAAAGCCGAAAATTACCCCACAGTATTGGACGATGCGGTCACTTAATAAAAAAACAGTTACACAGAGAACAATATTTGATAGTCCATAATTCGAACGCGATGCACCTACACAGCATCACAGTGCCGGGGCGCGTTACAATATTGAAATAAAATTGTAGACAGCTTATTGGGAGGTGCTGGTAATTTATCGTCTAGTTTGGGAAATGCTGCGAGGAGGGCGGTGGGCATTTATGCTTGACAAAGGCGTTGGTTTGCTTTGCAATCCAGGAAGACCGGGCCAACTGGGAAGGGGAATAAAAATATCTGTGGAATGTCGAAGTTGGTGCCTCTTGAATCGACTTAAGGGGTTTGAATGGGATAAATTAACGAATTGGGTTACAATTTTCACTCGATTGTTTGGTCCACAAAAACTGTCAAGAAATCTAAGTTCTCTGCAGTCAACCGATAACAACTTGTACCTACAGTCATTATAGGGACAGTTGATGCGGTATGGCAATTCTTGTAAAAGAGTTGCACATTCCCAAGATGGCCAAAATAAGTGTCAAACCGTACGAGAAAATTTAGAAATTTAATACAGCACTTGGAAGCACAAAATGTTGGTGTCTTTGTCCATCGCAAGTGTCATAACATACCTACTATAGTCAGTTGCAACTTGCAAGCCAAATACGAAAATTGAGCCGTTCGTGCTCAACTAACTATGAAGCTTGCTATATCCCAAGGGAGAAGGTCAAGTAGTTCTTGTTTGTCATGATGGAGTCTCGATCGAGATATATTTATTTATGCCAGCGAACGAACAATTGACATCTGAATTTGAAGACATAGAGTTTCCCAAGGATTGATGCTGGCATTATACCTTTTCAATGTTCCTTCCAACATCTTTTATGGTGAGACCTTTTTAAAACCAAGTTGGTTGGTCTTATTTACATCTACCTATATTGATTTAAACGTGTCGTTTAGTATGTACTCACGAGTATGTCATAATATGAATCATTGACCCAAAATAATTGTGCAACAGCGCAGTACATTTTCAATTTCTACTATCTTCCTTGGTGCGCTCCCCAAGGCTAAGGCTCTTCTAACAGTTTAAAAACATGTTCATTGAGTGGAAAACCTTAAAGCAGAATTTTTTTATAGACGAAAAGAATATACAGGCGATTAAATGGAAGTACATTTTCTTAGCAAAAAAAAAAAAAACCCAAGGTATAGCAACACTTTTGGGATAGTCTGTCAGCCATAAAATAAAGTTTTGGATAAATATAATAGGTAGATACAAGTAGCTCATGCCGGCAAGAAACAAGGTGGCTACTTCCATTCCTAACTCGATACCAAAATCTATTCAACTCTCTTACAAGCAGTGTTGATATGTCTACTGGATAATTTTCCCATCGATAAGTTAGGATTTTTCCCACAGTCTCTAAAGAAAATCCCAAGGCAAATCAATTTCTTTATATTTATTTCAATAAATGCCTCTATAAAATCAGATATTCAACATTTAAAAAAAAAACAAATTCTTATAGATTTTGGAAATTTGTCAGAATTACAATAGTTGTTTTATTTTTGCCAGTTCTTTTGGGAATTAGAGGGCGATAAGTACCGATTAGCAATGTTTTTAGCCATAAGAAATCAGCAAGAAAGTTCTAAAAGTTTTAGATAAACAAATAAATAAATAATTGGAGCAACAGGTCCGTAAGGACCCTAGGTCTAGCTGATCAGAACCATTCGTTTTGTATGATTTTTTCATTTTTGCGACGAATGTAAGGGATCTACAATCTTATGCCGAGTCCTAACTGTTATGGTTATCGAGAAACTCTTTCATGACAGTTATACTCTCGGATGTTTTTCAGACGTTCGCGAGAGGTGGCGCAGTGGAGGAGATCATACCGGGGACCCCTCGATTAGTAGTCCAACATACTATCTAACCACTGAGCTTTAGATAAATTCAGAAAATAAATATAAAATACATCATTAACTTTCAATTTGTGTGAATACTATAGCTAAACAGCAATAATTTTGAATGTAGCTTATACAGAATGCGCGATACTAAGTCCAACCAACATTTTTCGAACCCACAATGACGAAATTTTCCATACAAAATTGCATAATTTTAACCCACAAAATATTTAGTGTGAAGTTTAAAAATGGTTATTAGTAAAGCCAATTTTTACTATATTTACATTGAACATCTACAATTTATTGTATTAAATAAAAATTTAGTAAAAATTTCCATAACCCAATGATTTTCCGTGTTGTTCCTTATTCTAAGCGAATTTTTTTGAGCACTAAAACTCCAATCATAAGAAAAATCCCACGATATAACAACACTGCTACAACTACGGTCGATTTTCTCATTCGACATCTCGTCTTTTTATAAAGGGTAACAAATTTGTTAAATATGTCGCCTTTTTAATGCTATTTAAAAAAAAATGGTACAAGGCTCCATAACATTTCGTGTCACCCACTTCAACCAAAAACTGTACGAATTAACTGACCGAACAACCTTCGATAAAATATAAATATAACCCGCCCAGAATACAATGCAAATTGAAATATCTCGGCAACTTATTTGCATTAAACCTGACACCGAGCAAAGAATAATTTCTGCCAACTTATAGTTGGCAACTTTATGACTCAATAATTCGCCCAATGTTGAAGTCCGGCAAAAATAATCCCCAATTTAATTGTCTCGTATAATATTTCGACAAATATGCGTCCAATTAATTATACGACATGAAGAGGAATTTATTATATTACACGACTGAACTGCAGCCCAAAACAAAAGTATCAAAGAACCACAATCAACAGGACGACAGTTAAAAACTCCAATCTACAGTTACAGCCAAAACACGTATAATTCGAAATTATTAATTTCCAAAACAAAAAAAAAAAAAACAAAAGCGGGGCTTAATATTTAAGACCCATAATCACCACGTTGTAATCTGACACCTTTGCGCGTTGCTAGTGCCTTCTGTCTCTGTCGGGAAAAAAGTTCGATGAAATAATTCCTGGCGGGATTCTCTCGCAGGTATCACCATAAATTCATTTTTTTTCTCCAGCTTTTGGTTTGTTTTATTCGCCGCATTTTGTGTTTGCGTTTCCACAGAAATTATGAGAGATTATTAAAAAAGAGTTGAATCCGATTGAAACAGTCAGCAGCCGGCCACGGCCAACATTGGTAAATTGGGAATTTCTCTCCTTTTTGGCATTCGTAAGGAATTCTCTTCCTCCGTTTTTGTTGGCGATTAATAAATCAGTGGGCTCATCTCTGTATATATGGTTGTCCGCATGTGCGAAAGATCAGCGCAGCGAGATCGAGTGCCACCTCATCACGGTCCATATAGGAGGACGTTGGGACAGGGTGCACCCTGTGCCTGTGGCGTTAGCTAATAAATTACGAAGAAGTGTTTCTCCATTATTTGCATTGTGTTTTTGAACGCAAGGTGAACAGTTTTATGTGTTAGTCATGGAACGTTTTTTATTTCGTGTAATTGGGTCAAGCGATTGGACAGGAGCATCGTGTGGAAAGGAGATTATAAATATTTCGCATTCCCATTAAAATGTTGATTGGATGAATTTATGGAGAAAATTTAATTGCCCCCACGAGAAGGTGTAAGTTCGAAGAAGTATGCCCCCACGAGAAGGATTAAGTTCCAAGAAGTAATCAGTTGCACAGTGATTTCACACGAAGTATGGGGATGGTCTTCCGAAATTGAGTTGAGTTTTTTAATGAGAATGAGATTTGCATGCATGTTTAGAGACGTTCCGAATACTTGGACCTGATCCTAGAATCAGGCCTTGAAGATACTGGGACTGTCTGTCATCGACTTGTTTTCGAGCAATGCAGCTTTTATCTAGTTCTGGAAATGCAATTTTATAGCTTAATTGTCCTAGACGGGGTTGACTCGAATCAACGTAATTTACATTTAGAAAAAAAAAAATTGTAATGCTAAGGACACTTAAGGCGGTTACTCCAAGTATCAAAATCATCTAGTTCTTTTAACAAAGTTAAGAAGGCTTTTGAAAATTGTGATTTTAATAGCCCATTCGGTATTCTGATCCAAACTTAAAAAGATGGTGTTTGTCAAAGATGTCTAGTTGGCTAATAGCATGCTACAATAAATGTTGTATTTTCTTTTAAGCACAAGTAGTTTTTATGACTCAGTGACATCACAATCAATTAGAGACAGACGTCAAAAATGCCTCATATTCTGTAAATATTGCGGGGTGCATTTGAGATTGTTTTGAACCCTAGTCCCACACGCAGAAAAATGTCCCAAGCCAAGTTTTTGCTCGGTTTAAGACATCTTGTGGCACTTTTTAACACGGACTAAGACCCTTCTTCGTTATCAAGTTCGGCTTTAGCTATTTCTCAAACATTGTGAAATAAATGAGTATTGTAAAATATTTGCCTGTCACCCGACTTCAACCCACTCGAACCTATTTAGGTATTTATTTCAAAATGAAACAAATCCCACAATAATTTCGCAATCAAAATTGGCAACCAACTCACCTTTGCCATAGCATACAGCTCACACCAATCTGTCGTCGGGTATAACACTATAACGAAAGACAAAAATAAAAAAACAAAACATAAACAAGTTGACCCCGCGGCACATTGGTGTTTCACCCAAAATGTGCAATCGCCGTTGGGGGTCTCCCTGGGTTGGTTGCTGCCACAAATCTACAGCACATTTGTGTTACCTGGAAATTGGTTATTCGGACAGACATTTTTTTTTTTTTGGCAAATTATTTGGCCTTTTCTGGGTAAGTCAGTGCACATTGCTACGTGTCGTCGCAACACTCCATTTTTCAAAATTTTCGTTTCCAAAAAAATTATTCCTTATCCGTTCCCTTTTGCGCAGTTGTCCTTTCATTTGATTATCGCGTACGACTTCGCACAAGAATGTTCCTTTGTCATATGGGAGCAGCGCAGAGGACATTTTTCAATGTGTCATTCTGCAGCAGCATGGGGTCAAGTCACTGTTAACCGGATTCGAGTGAGAGAGTGAAACCAATTACTACCACGGAGGACGAGCAGTAGCGATTACTGGCATCGTCGTGACCTCCAAAACGAAGGGAGAGGCCACGACAGACAAATCTGCTTTGGGGGACATTCTTGAGTGGACATTGTGGGCAGTTTTTTTTTTTTTGTATTTCCCCGCATAAAGAGTTTTATGTTTTTTAATTGGCAGTCGGTACATCGGTGAGTTCGCAACCCTTTTATTGGTTTAAATGATAGACTTGCGGCTAATAAAACTGTCTGCGAGAAGGATATATATGCTGAGGTGAAACTTTCTGAGGACTGTTCGCTCGCTTTGAAACGTGCTTTTGTTTATTATTGATTTTATTACACAGAATGGCGGTATTTTATTGGATTGGATTTTAATTTGCTGCATGCAAACTTAATGCGAAATACTTGTAATCAACTTGTTATTGGTACTGAAAGACTTAACTGCGAGCAAGGCTGATTTAATGCGAACGCATTTTCAATGTGTCATCGCTGCGAGGAGACGTAGTTTTCATTATGAATGGAACGCAAAGTGAAAAGTTTTGTCATTGTATTCCAACAAATACTTGGACTTTTCGTAGCTCAGTTATCCGTGGGATGTTTTTGTTATGAAACAATTTTTTAGACCTATTTTGTCCGCTTGACTAATACTGTATAAATGTTAGACTAGAAATCAGGTCGACTTCCAAATGACAAGTCATCAGATTTTCCTTCAAAAGTTGACAATTCCTTGACAAACATGAACAGAAGATGTACCTTAAGTTCATCTTCCTCAAGAAAGAAAGGTTTAGTTCGTGTGTTCGCCACTGGGTGCTTAAAATCTTCATCCACCTTACACTTAAAAGGGAAAGATCCTTATTGAAGCGATTTATCCAGCGTTGCCAACCAATTTAGACCAAAAAAAATGCCTAAGTTGAGAAAAAAAGATGCCTTTTTCAATAAAATAGTGCCTAAAATGATTTTTTTTTAGATAAAATGGAACAATAAATCAAAAATTCAACATAAATATAAAAAAATAAACAAAAACCATTTTTAATTCCAAAAAAAAAACTCAAATTATATATCACAGAATAAATTCTTAATTGGAACAAAATTCATGACTTTTTAGTTTCATAAGTAGTCCATCAGACCGTCTTGGTCCTTGTAATCATACATTAAAAAAATCAGTATATGTTGAATCAAAGAAAAAAATTAAAAAAAAGATGCCTTTTTGAACAAAAAACAAGCCTTAAAACCTTAGCTAATGAAATAATGCCTAAAAGGCATGAAACAGCCTTACTTGGCATCACTGGATCTATCCATCTATCAGATCAGTCGGGATGTTTGTTTTAATGGCTGTCTGAGTTCATAACCTAAAAAATTGTTTTGGGTGTGCTCCCAATAAATTTATGTGTATCATAAATTTAGGCATTTTAAACTATCAATTTGAATGTTGTGTCGCATCGCACTTCGTAGAAGCCTCTTGCCGTCTTGCTAAAGAGCAGCCTATATGATTTTAGTTTTTGTCACACCACATTAAGCACGTCCATTCTCTGTCGAACGACTACACGCAGAAAAATCACTTATTTAAAATTAACCAATTTTCGGTTAAAAACTATGAAGTGATACTGTTAATATAGCTCCTACAGAGTTATTGGATTACAAATAACCGATTCAACTTGTTTAAGGATACTGGGTTAAAAATAACCGATTTTTCAATTTCCTCCAAATTTTGTCGTTCGTTAATAACAAACTGTAGCTTTTAACCAGCTGGTTGATATTAATCAAGAAACTCGATTGATAACAACTAATAAAGTGAGTTTTTTTAACAGTATGCATTCAACCTTTTCATCTCGGTAGTTTTTAACAACGAATACTCGTTTTTTCTCAACAGAGACTTAGTTAATTTTAATCCATTTTTTTTTAACCGAGCAAAAATTGCACTCGGTTAGAGCCAATTTTTGAGCGTTTAGATGTCGATTTTAGGTGTCCCATTGAAAACAGCTCTAGTCTAGTCACCTTCGCAACTTTATTACTATCGGGTCATGCCTCGCTCTTTTTCGGCCTAAAGACATTCCCCTTACTGCAAGGACGTAGTGGACGCAATGGCCCAGTGGTTGGTGTATCTGGCTTCTGTGCGAGAGATCTCAGGTTTGGTCTCCGACAATCACAAACAACACCTTTTCCCCACTGCGCCACCTCACGCGAACGTCTGACAAACGCTCAGAGTATCATTGTCCTCAAAAGGCTTGTCTTCAGAGTGTCATTGTCCTCAAAAGGCTTGTTAGTTCAGTTGTTCAGACTTCATGTAAAATTGTAGGCTCCTTCCAATTGTTCTAAAAAATAACTCGCATAAACGAATGGTTGCTAGAAGCTAGGCCTAGGGTGTTTCTAGGAGTCGTCAAATTTTTTGAAGGATTTTCCTTGCATCTTAAGGCGAACTTCTGGCTCTGGTAGGCTAGAGATGTTATATTGCAGCCCTTGTATAACTTATGCTCTATAGAACAGGGCTTGTTTCAAGCTGAAGCACCTCACTGCTCTAAATAGGTAACTCAACGTTGAGGACGCTGGTCTTCCTATATTGGTCCTGATGCAAAGCTGTTCCAGAATGGACCGTGACTCCAAGAAGGTACATGCAGAGGTCACCCAATCGTTGGGTCTGCCCATCAATCCCACAGTGTGGGTTATGACAAACTTTGGTGTGGAAATTGTAAGTCTCTTTTGTTTCAGTAGTCAGATGGACCTTTTCCTCATCTAGCATTTGCCATATAAGCTGATTTTTTATCTATGGTAAAGCTATGAATATAATAAATCCATAAGCGGCTAAGCTGCTTAGTAGAGCTCCATACCGAATCCGGTGAGAAAGCCTTTAAGATGTGCAAGGCCACGTCTCGTGTTGTTCGGTTTCCTGCGTCTTTAACTGGGTAACATAGCTCAACAGGTATACAATGGAACGGCGGCTGCGGAGTCCATTCTACCTGTTGCCTAGTAATCTGTGGCCTTTTGCATAGTTAGACATTTTAACATGAATTGCCTTTTCCATTACCTTGAACAGACGGAAAGAAACCCTTTTGGACAGTGATTTTGTGGCAACTACTTCCTTCCTCTTTTGCAAATCGGTTTAGGTAATATGCTGGCGAATTTTGCTGCAATAAGGTCTTTCTGTTAGATTGACATAATTTATATACCTTGTTTACATTTAGAAGTAAGCAAAGAGACGTTACTTCGCCCCCAGACTAGACCCCTGTCAAGCAAAACTAGACTCTGGAAAAACATTCGTGATGTTGGATTTGGCAAACAAAAAAACAATATTTCTGATAATATTGACTGCAATGAATTAAATATGAAATTCATAGCTCTGCCATGTCAAAAAGCCACTGATGATAAAACGACTCTACTAACTGTGAACAATTTCTTTTCCTCTTCAACTTTTAGTTTTTCATCAGTGGATGAGACCGAAGTCTTGGAGAGCTGCATATGTATAAAATCCAACTCCGTTGGCCTTGATGAAATTCACCCGGTTTTCATCAAGGCTATACTTCCCTATATCTTAAAATACATAACGCATCTTTTTAATACAATATTTATGTCAAGTGTTTGGAAGCAAGCTAAAATTATGAGTTCAGACCAATTGCCATTCTGCCATTTCTGTCCAAGGTCCTAGAAAGGTTAATGAATAATCAAATACGAACATTTCTGTGCAACACAAATTTGTTATGTGATATTAATGTGGTTGAAAACATAAGCGAAGATGTTGACTGTAACAATCTAAGTCTTCTCATCCTTCTGGACTTTTCTAAGGCGTTTGACACCGTTAATCATAATGTCCTCAGTAGTAAGCTTGTGAAGCAGTTTAATTTCTCCTACTCTTCGACAAGGTTAGTCCAGTCCTACCTTAATTGTAGATACCAGGCAGTTGTGTCAAACTGCTCCGTATCTGAACTGCTTAGGTTAAATAGAGGGGTCCCACAGGGTTCTGTACTGGGACCGTTATTATTTTCAATGTACATAAATGATTTACCCAATTGCTTAAAAAACACTCAAGTGGATATGTATGGTGATGATGTTCAGTTGCGGAAAAGTTTTCCCCTAGGTTTGGTCGAAAATGCAGCCGTTCAAGTTAATGAAGACTTAAACAATATTCTTAACTGGTCGCGGAAAAATGGTCTATGCGTTAACCCACTTAAGTCCAAATGTTTCTTTATTTATTTTAAAAACGTCAGATATTCCCAAAATCTACTATGACAGTAATCATATCGAATTCGTGGATTCAGCTAAAATACTGGATATTTTGAAATACAGTAAAAATGAGAAGTTCGTGCTGGAATCTGTTTTTGCTTCGTAGGTAAAATCGAGGTAGCGTGTTGCTCTTTCGCCAATACTTTTATAGTTTATTGCTCCTTTTGATAGGTTCTGAATCACAACTCTCGATCATTTTGGTATCGGCTCCAGCGACTCTTATTTCCAGTTTTAACAAACACATTTCTAATCTAAATCGAATCTATTACATTTGCAAACAGTTTTCCATGTTTAATTGCAATGGCTCGGTGAAGGTGCCAATCCATTTTCTGAAAAGCTTGATCGTTTTGCAACCAACTCTATGCGAGACCAAATTAAAATGCCTGCGAATTTGAAATAGCTGCTCGTACCCACTTGCGGATGGAAATTATCTACAAAAACCTGCACTGGTTATTTACTGCCAGCCAATCATCCCGAAACCGAAACCACCTATTGCAGTTCCAGTTCTCAAGCAGCGTTTCCATCAAATTAACTCGAACGCACATAAGACACCACCGTAAAGCAGGATGTGCTCCGAAATAGAATCTAACAAGTGATTATACCATTGCCAACGAGTCCATACCACAAACGGCTGCTCGTTCGCCATGATTAATGGGAGCAAAGCAACAGCTACGGTTCATGCGAATGCATCCAATTTACGTATCGAATGATGTGTTATTAATATTTCTGCGCAAAGATATTGTGTGCTCAAGCTCAAGCTCAAGCCCATTGGCCGGTGTAGCACTCTTTCTAACTGGACCAGCTTCTCGCAATCGCACACGCAGCTCGGCACAACGTGGGGCCTACATATATAATCAGAAAATAATAATCACCTGTGTCGGGTGGTGCAAATTGAGATGTGAGAATTTGCACACCATCGCGCCGCGGTGTGATGTGGATGATTAGTGAGGTTAGGTGTCTGGCGCACGACGCGACGACAGCAAAGTTATAAATTCTCACCGATCTGGAATGTCAGCAAATATATCGGAAATGGGACACGTAAATATTTACTCGAAATCGGTTTCCAATTTTGACTACTCAATCAGCTATCTGTACAAATACGCAGTGAAAACGAAATACGTGCTTTTCCCTTAGTTTTCTTATCAGGGACGCATGGTATTTCATTAAATTGTGGATATCTTTTCTGCCCCGGGGACAGCAGGTACGGCCAGCACTGAGTCAATCAACTTTATTTACCTTTCAAGAGCTCTTAATATGCGGACGCGTCCTATACCTGATAAGGGTAGTCACTTCTGATTAGAAAGGAAAGAGCAGCAATAAAATCCGAATGACACATAACCCCTGGGAATGGGTTGGCTTTGGCTTACTAAGGTTTATTGACTTTATGTGTGTAGCAGTCGGATTGGGTTATTGCTTTCTTCGGAGTCACTTTGTTTGAATGGATTGATAAAGGGGAAGCATTTGTTGATAGTCGGTGATGGTCGGGTTTGGTTGCACGAAAAATAGACCAAGGCAAGGTGTTTGGATTTAGGTTGGGCAGTCAGTTGTAGGTCCGGTGGCAGAATACTCTGCGGGGTGTAAATATTTCGAAGTCACAAATACTCCGAAAGTGACCTAATTGATAAATTGTGGGTTAGATGGGCAATTGTGTGTGTAGTGGGTATACAAGAGTCTTGGGCATATTGTATCCAAATGCAATCTTCAATTTGCAGTCAGCATCTGTATCGGAAAGGAAATTAGTTGGATTGACAGACGGAATGTGTTGTCTTAGAAGACACTGAGAGCTGTGTTGCATTCAAAGACGCCATTGGAGGGGTGGTGAAAATCATCCAATCCAACCATGCCGGACTTGTGATCTTTTAGATCATATTAACCTTAATTGTCCAAGGTATTTATAGGTATTCCAACGAATTTATAAGAGCTGACGACAAACATCCGAACAATCCGCTTGTTGTGTCACAGACCATAGTCGGAACCTTCCTATAGGAACAAAGCCAGAAACTACGTCTACTGTGACTGAAATTTATATGAATCTACTTATCAAGTGTGCCTGTAAAAATAGCCAAATTGAATTGCCACATGTCTACATAGTTACTGTTGGAAAAATGACGGGGAAAACGGTGGCAACGGTGGCAACGTCGATTTCGAAAAAGAATATCGACGAAAGTGAATTTAACTTCCACAATAGGCGATTGCTGACCGAAAAATTCCGAGTCTAGGGTAGATATACAGGGTGGGACAAATACAAGTTGAACCAAATTAAATTATTCCATGAGCAAATAATCGCATTAATTACGTTAATTAATTAATTGCGTTCAGTGGATTCGTCGGCTGGCTTCGCAGTAGCGCATTTTGTCACTCCAATTTTGCAAGACTTTTTTGATGGTTTCGGCCTGCAGCTCACGGATTGCTTGGATGATATTGGACTATACCATCGATCCTTCACGATTCCCCACAGAAAAAAGTGCACAGGGGTCAAATCATAGCTCCGAGGCGGCCAATTGATATCGCCAAGACACGATTTGGGAATTTGGTGCGCAAAAGACCGATTGTGGCATGGCGCGAGTTACGTGTCTGTACACAACAAACGTCAACAACAACAACAATTCACCAGTCAACCTCTCGATATAGCGGCACATCGGTTAAGTGATAACAGCAAACAGCCTAACAACCGAAGCAGCTCGTCATCTTTCATAAATTCGTCGGTGTTAATTTTCATTTCAAATAAAGCGCATAATTGTTTTTCGTTAAATGTTTTTGTTTGTTTTTGTTCGAGCGATAGAGCCGTAACTCGCGCCATCCTGCATGAACCAGAGGTCGTCCAAATACATGTCTTAAAATCCAGTAAAAAAAAAGCAGAAGCGGTGGGTGCTTCATTTGGGCCAAGACTTATTTTAAAAAAACGCACTGTTTGGGCTACACAGCAATCACTTCGGAAATAAGTTCTCCATGTTTCCCAACGTTGTTCAAGCGTAAGGCGACTCATTTCGTTCCGCGGAGGTATGATGCTGACTTTCTGTCAAGATTTCGAGCGGAAAACAGCTGTCAGTGCCAAAATAACCTATGATTCAAAAAGAAACCTCTAGGGCCGTCTTTAATTTTATTTATTTACTTCGAAGGCAGTGCACATGAAGTACACATCCACTAACTGGGTCAGCGACTTTCGTACGTACCGACGACAGAATGAGTTGATAGAAACGTTGCTCCATGTTAGGCCCCATGTTCTACGACCTACAACTTCATTCCGAATCAAGTCCTGCATTGAGCAGCTGTCTAAATAACAGTTGGTGATCCACTGCAAAAATTCTAAGACGTGTTTTTCCAGCCTGAGACCACCCGCTCACTAGTCCAGCACACTAACAATTGCGCCCACAATCGATCCACAGTGAAATATTTGCAGAGGTTCAACAAAACCAAGATCAATCAAACATAAGTCACAGTTCCACTCGCAGTAGGCATGCTTTCTTCAGCAGAGATGAAGCATTGCTCTATTAGCTCTCGTCACAGGACTTTGCGCAATTTCATCCAGGGATTCCAATTATCTAGCCCTCCGTCATAATGGACATGTATATGAAACATGCCAGTTTTGACAAAGCATGACACAACCCATCTGACAACCGATCGATTATCGACAGCAACGCGTAGGCGGTGGTGCACAAACGCCCTTTGCCTGGCTGCTGACAGACAAGACACAACCCTTCATAACCAGGAACTCTGTGCGACGAAGAATGTTCCAGCCACAGAGTAATTGCTTGCCATAAATCAGGATCTTAATCGAATTTAATCTGTCGCTGTCACCATGTTTTAAAATCCATAACATCCACCTCCAGCAGCCGCGCCAGCTATAGCTACGTATATTCATCAAACACACCAGCGGGCCACAACTTATCAAAGTCAAAGTCTCGAAAAGTTTCAATCCCCCACTGACACTGACCTATCATCGACGGGCACATTGCGCAGCAGTAAGTCAGACCAACTACCACCTTTACAAGCAGCCAACCACCAATCGAACATCTTTTGGCGATCATCGCTGCGCCGCACAATCAATCATCATCATCCCGCTGATGCCGAGTCGCACAACATCGATTACTCCACTTGCTGATAGCTGAGCCATTTGTCTTGGGCCGTCTGTCGGGTCTGTCGGATTTCGGGATCCATATAACCCGTGAGCGCGCTCGCACAGACAGACTCTTTGTCTTTGGCATCTCGACGGGTCTGACGATTCGCGGATTAGCTCCAATGCATATCAAGACACGTGAGTGTGTGCGATTGCCCATATGCCCGCGCACAGAGCAATGACGTTCAGACAATTATCCGTCTAGGATGGAGCTGCTCTCGTCGCGTCGGTTGCTCGCTTCGCCTGGATGGCAAACAAAAAGAATTTATTGCACATAATGGTCCAATAAATAATACGAGTGTGTCTAGGAGTTGCCATTAAAACAATGAGAAGTGTGCAAGCACAGGACTGAACACTTTTATTCCTCCTCCTGCTTCAGTGCGCGGCGCTCACGATTTCTGGTGGTGTGGTGATGCTGCTGCTGCTGCTGCTGCTGCACTCAGTTTCAGTTAGTCCTCCATGGTCTGGTGATGGGTTTCCCTTTTCGTTTTACACCTTCGCTTGGCATTTGGAAAATTTGTGGGAGCTCCATGCTGCTGTACACCGCGACGCGTCTCGTTCTCAGCAAGTGCGCTTGACAGCGCAGTGTCAGATGTGTGGTTTTACGATGATTACAAAAAACAAAAAAAAACACCGAGAACTTGTAAAACAAGATCATAAAAAAAAGCCACCAACGGAAATCTAGTTTGATATTAGTTTTTGCCCTGCCTTGAAAAAAAAGAGAAGAAAAATTGATTTACAGAGACAATTATGAGGCGGCTGGCGGTGGTGGTATGGCCATCGCCATTGACATCGCCATATGCGGTTGTCTTTAGGTTTTGAATGGTTTTTCTCTTTTATTGCATTTAAACAGCATAAGCGGCTTCCCTTTCTCCGCACCGAAAGAGAATCTCATTCTCCAGGAATTTTAGTGGCCCACTAGGAGCTTTTAATAGTTGAAAGTGGTTGCCCTGCGCATTATTTTAAATTGGTATTCCGCCTTGAAGAAGGTTAATTGACTTTCTCATGGGTGAAGGTTGGAAACCGAGAGAAAGTCACTCGGTTCTAGGGGGAATGGCTGAGGTTTTCGGGCGAGTCGAGTGTGATTTTATCGTGAACGGCGTAAGTGGACCCATAATCGATTTAAGATGGGTTTGCTACCTTGATCAGTTTACTACTTCCGTCAGCTGCAATTATGCCTACTCAAAGCGGATTGCAGTGAGATTTGTTTCTAAGACTGAAGTCGAAAGGGTCTTCCAAGACAATTGGTCTAATTGACTACCTACGTTGCTAAGGTGATGCGAGCAAACCTCCTGAATGACTTGGAGTAGGGTACGACTCCCAAGAGGTGATACTACGAAGATGACTGAATGATAAAGGTCGACCACAGACTGAAGTAAAGTCAAGCAAAGCTGGCAAAGGTCTGTGGCTTGAGGAGGAAGCAAGTGGTTCTCAGTAGCGTCATGAGGAAAGCCAAGAAAACTGCAACAGTGACCACGAAAGGGTCTTCCAAGACAATTGGTCTAATTGACTACCTACGTTGCTAAGGTGATGCGAGCAAACCTCCTGAATGACTTGGAGTAGGGCACGACTCCCAAGAAGTGATACTACGAAGATGACTGAATGATAAAGGTCGACAAAAGACTGAAGTAAAGTCAAGCAAAGCTGGCAAAGGTCTGTGGCTTGAGGAGGAAGCAAGTGGTTCTCAGTAGCATCATGAGGAAAGCCAAGAAAACTGCAACAGTGACCATCATAGGCGATCATTGTTGGTCGTCAAAAGAGACATAAGTAGTTTGACATCATCCTAGTAGCAGGGAAAGTAGATGAACCTAGCACCCAAAGACGCAGCAGAATTGTAGGAAAATATTTGGATGGGAAGTTCATACTGAAGAAGTGACTTCAAAAGGTTTAGGTTGGTCCCGTAGCCAACAAATTATTGCTGGGGTGTGTACTAACAACATTTACTCAACCCAGCTCAGAGACATGCCGCGGAAGTCGAGCTTCGGCTCATTTTCGTAGGCTCAGAGTGAGATGGTTATAGCAAGTCCGAAATCCTTTTTTTGACCTCTAATGGGAACTGATCCTGATGATGATGAGTGCCGGTAGAGCCTCGAGATTGGTGGAGGCTTGACTTGAGTACCCTTGTAAAAAATAAGCGGGTGAATAAAAGTCATGCTGATGATGACAGCCCACAGTATCCATGGTATACAAAAGCAGCAGAGGACTTGGAAAATTTACGTTTATAAGGAGCTTCTAATACGTAACAAAATAGCATCACTCGTAGGAGAGACTTGGTCAGGTTTTAAGTTATAATTAGGAGGTGATTGTTTTTTTTATATATTTGACTAGGGCTCAAGCAAAAATGTTTTTAGTTTGCCTTTTTCTTTCTTTATCAGGACTCAAAACTGCGTCGGATTCGTTTAATCTCAAGCTTGGAAGATAAACCAAGAGAGTAGGTATTCGTAAAGGGGTTGTGTGTCTTGGGTAATTATTGTTTTCACTCCGAGTGACGATCTTGTAACCAGTGGAGATTTTTTTTTGGTTGTAACCTTCGCTTATAATTCCCAGAACGTTTTTCCCAAAGTCAGCATAACATAGGACTAAGCTTTCCAGGTATATGTAACTAGGTTTGCTCTGTGGTGTAACCGAACCAAAGACAACACTTAAGCCTGAGATCTCCTTTTGCAGTTGAATGTCTGATGGGAAAAGGAAGCCAATATGAAGCTTTTTGGACCTGTTTTTACGTCTTACCTTCCGGTTAGAAAAACTCTTTCAATCAAGCACTAACTTTGCGATGTTCCCGATATTTGGGTTGCTCTGGACGATCTCTTATTGTCCTACTGCGAAGATGGGGCAGCCCTTATGATCGTGTTTGAGTTTTCAAATTTCCATTCTTGGCCAAGGGTATACAAGGTCTTTGTATTTTCAAGGGGAACTGTCTGTGGCTTATGCCTTGGTTTGGCAGCTGATAGGAACTTTTTGACGAATGAGGAAACACATTTCGTCATTAGATACAAAAAAGAGCTGAGTTCTGGGAGAAATTGCAAATATGTCGCAGGCTGACCAAAGAGCAGGAGCAAAAGATCGAAGACTATTGACAGCAGTGTGATAAATTCAATATTTTAAATCATGCTTAGATCGTATGGAATGTTTTTTTTTTTGTAAATAAAAGTGCTAAAAATATGCTAAATATTTTTTTGAAATCAAAACCTGCTAAAAACTACCAAAAAATTAACAAAAAAGCGGCTTTTCAGGAAAAATAAGAGATTTTTAACAAAAATATCATTAAATAAAAATTAAAAAAAAATATGTTAATTCAAATAAGTCCCTGTTCGTTGAATTAAAATAAATATTATTATTGTTAGCGGTATTCGTCGAATGGCTGTGTTCAGTGTTCACTGTCAAATGAGAATTGTAATGGCTCGTTCACACTAAGGTTCGGCTGCTTTGATTATATTTTATTATTTTAATTTATAATTAATAAACAGCATAAAATCGTGCTAAAAAAAATGCTGCCATTGAACAAATAGAAAAATAAATTAATCCTGCTAAAAGTATGCTGAATTGGTCACACTGATTGACAGCAACAAAGAGCGGGCTAAAAATATCAACAGACACTTCAAAGGCCTTGGCTTAGTTATATTTTAATGACGCTGCAACAACCGAGAGGAAACTCCGAAAAATGTGGGTCAATTATTCCCAAAAGGAGTTCAATCGAACCTGCTCATCAATCGCTCTCTCAATACGCAAGAATAACACCGGAAATGCCAGTGTCACCCTCCTAAATTGCTCAACTCTAAAACCTCCAATTAGACCGTTCCCTGTCATAACCTATCGCAAAAATAAAAAAGTAAAATGTCCCCACAACCACAGCACGCAATCGTCATCCTCACGCTACACAAATAATACACAAATAAAACCCATGAAGGCATCAAGTCGAAATGGCTTTTTAAATGGCCTCGCTCGCCCTTTGTGTGGCGTATGGGTACATGCCCAAGCTCATTGTGTGTGCTCGTTCTAAGATCCTAATGACCTGCGGAAAATCCTATTGCTCACAATCGGCAAAACCTCACAAACCATTAATTTCTCGAAATGTTCAGGCCGCATGTGTACAATTCAAAACAAATTTCCATTTCAATAATTGGCAATGGCAGCAGCAGCGACCATCAGGACCCAGGAGTGGTGGCGCTTTAGTTTCGCTGCCGATCACGATGCACTGATATGATTACACTCTGTGGCGGCGCGGTCTTAATGTCTTAATTTTGCCAGGCGCGCAATGGGCATATGCAAAAAGAAAAAAAAGAAAAAAACCACTCACTCAAATAAAAAACAAAATTGGAATGCAAAACGACATCAAAAATGAAATACAAGGCAGGAGAGTGTTGGCGCGGCTACAAATTGCCCTTTGCTGGTGGATCGGGTTGTTTTTTTCCTTTGCATTTCCTGTGAAGCCTGCAGCAGCTTTTTCGTGCGTTTCGGAGTGAAACGTTTAATTTAAACGCAATTAGCTTGTGTGTGTCAATTAATCACGAGTTTGCGGCAGCCAACAGTAATACCAACAACAAGGACAACAACAACAGGCAACGGCACTGACAAACGGTGATATGATACCGGTTGGCGGTCTGACTGATGTGGCACACGAAACGCGAAGCGCGAAACACGAAGACGATTGGCAATGAAGTCCTTCGTCGTCCCAGTCGGTGTCTCTGGCGTGTTGAAAAGGAAGTTGGCGAGCCTTTCTGTTGTATGCAGATGTCAGTCATTCGCGCACTCAATCGCAACTCAAAACTCATTCTTGTCAATGCGACTGTTGATTGTGTCTGTGTGCACTGTCATTCGACGCAGATTCTACGTCAACTTTGACAGCGCGTATATCAGGGGGTCCTCGGAAGATGACGATAATGGTGATTGGCGATGTCCATGATTATTATCTTGGGTGATGGTATGTGCAGCTCGTTTCTTCGTCTCTACCTCAAATTGGTATAAATTACCCTTTTTCCACCTGCACGCTGCAACAGTGCAGGCTCTCTTGTCTCTTTCTGTGGCCTGGTGAGCATCAGCAGAGTAATTTTGTTGGCGGGTCGGGCAATGTGTGGAGAATCTTGGTGGATTAGGTTGTTGGCAGCGTCGCTTCGCCGTTCCCATTTGAAAGGTGCTCATTAGATTCAGGAAGTTTAATGAGTATTTTTCGCGCTCACGCCAGAGTGAACTCATTATCCTTGCATGCATGCATCCACTTAGGCCGCTTGTTATGAGTTATTGGCTTAAGGGATTAAAGGAGATGAACAGCAATCGAGGTCATGTGCAATTAGGAACGAAAAAAAAACAACAACTGTACGGAAAGGCGTTGCAAATGGGTTTTACGCGAGGAGAATTGTTTTTTTCTTCGCGAAGGTATTCCTTTTAAATTTTAAATTCGAACTGAATCTGACTACAAAGTCGGTTTGTACACTTGGAATGCCGCAGGCTGACTAGTGCGCCCCGGGTGCATCCGCTGGGGTGTTTGAAGGTTATATCAAATTCGTAACCGTAGGCACATTTCGACTTAAAGGTCACATTCGACGTGAAATGGGAGACGACATCAAAGACTTCCTGATGCTGAGTTACTGACCGGAGAATTGAAGTCCTCGTGAGAGATCGGTGCGGGCCAATAAACCATTTGATGCGGGCCAATAAACAATTTCATGCGACAGTGTAACAGGGATCGCTTCCGGTATTAGAGCCTGTCCAAAGCCCATTATAGCGTTGGAACAAAAATTCACATCGACCGCGGTTCGTTGCCCCATTCTACTTCCGAAACGCATACAGATTTCCAACTCCTCCATCGCGCCCTGTTAAACCGTCCAGTGACTGTGAGAATTTTCTAAACTTCCTACAAAACCGCTACCGCACGATGTTCAACACGAGAACGAGACATTCAAATCCAAGGGGACACAGAACACACCCGACAAGGTGTTCTCACCCACTGCCCAGCTGTCACGGCGCGTCTCCATTTTCAGCGACGACGATGCTAACCAGTCGGGGGACAGCGTCAGGCCTCATTAACAAACTACGAGGAGTATGAAATTCCTGAATACAACCACGCACCGTGCCATCTATACGCAAAATCGTATTCAACTGACGACATCAGCAAAACGCTTGGCATCTGGCCCAAGAAATTCTACTCCGCGCAACTTGGCTCATAGATGGAAATTTTAATTTCATCCTTAATGAGGCGAGCGCCGATCTAGCATACCAGCGTCACTCATCTTCACTCGCCGTCTAGAGTCAGTCACAGTTGGTCTTGGTCACAGCGATGTGATCGTGAATCATTTGGCACTCTGGCAGACATCTAGTTAGGGCGTAGCAATGGCTTACGCTCCCAGACGTACAGCTACATGACACAAGATCTCTGTACACCGACTCAACCGAAAAACCAGTGCAATCGGAGTGTTGTCATGCACTTTATCCAGGCAAGGATCAGCCGCTTGCTGCAACAAAGATGAGGCAAAATAATCGGCATCACCGTTTGATCTTCCAACATAGATTTTCAATCCTTTGATCTCACGGATGTCTTTTCGGTTTTATTTCCCAAGAAAAGCCGACGAATTGACTGGGGCACGTCGATGGCACCAAAACCACATCAACCGGGGGCTGGGGCGACTCTATGATACTAATGAATTTATTGAAGACACATTTTGCTCCACATATACAATTTATGGCGGCACATAGACCGCCGCCGCGCCGCTGCCTTTAAATTTCGAAAACGATTAGGGGGCTGATTTTTGTTATTATTTGCTCATCTGTCAGATTGGATGGCAATGGCAACTGCCATCCGACCTCTAGATGTGGGCGTGCGCAATCTGAAAAGTTTCCCTACAAAGTGTATCCGCGCAGCGGAATAGCGCACGAGGCGGTACTGTGCATTGTTTAGAATGGATGCGGCTAGGGAACTTCCCCGAGCAACGTTGGTGGTCCCTATCTGCGCTCTTTGCGCAGCAAAAGATTACGTTTCATCATCGATGACTGTGGCGGGTGGTATGCTGCGAGATGAATGTTTACAATTTTTAATCTTTTGTTTACTCACTCACTGTGTGCGGATGGATGCGGCGGAGTTGTGTGTGCGCCGCACATGCGAGGAGCGAGTATATCGTTTGGTAATTTGAAGGTGTGAAGAAAATCACTTCCGTGTCGCAGTCGTCGGACGGACGGACGGACGCCCGTAGCGGCGCGTCCAGTGTCGGGTAATTTGTGGAGTTTTTCTTTTGGGAATGTTTGAATGTACGAGTATGGTCGGTTGCCTTAGAACACTAATGACGGAGACATTTCAAATCGAATGCGGATATGGTTGCCTGGATTTTACACCTATACCTGGCAATGTGGGTTATAGCTTGAGGTGAGTGGCATATGTTACAGTACAGCACCCGTGGTACGGACTTTACAAAAAATACTGTCTGCTTGAAAAATATAATTAAAGGAGGTGATGGAGCGTGGCGCCGACGCTGCCAAATGAAATGCTCTTCAATTGGGTAAAACAGGGAAATTTAATTAATCCAATATTTTTGTCGCTCATTAAAGTTTTTTATACATTCTTTGTATAAAAAACTTAAATGGCGGTGAATGCTATGATTCAAAGTTACAAATGTGATTGCAGCTTCCCCTGCTGGTTGCTCTTTGACTTAGGCAGCTATTTCGGTTTGCGACATTTTGCAAAATTGAGGTCTTAATCCAAAGGGGAGTGGCTTTTGGCTAAGAAAGCTTTCTAAGCCAGGGAAACTGCAATCATTTTCTAAAGCTATGTTGGATCACCTTTGATCTATACATATTCTCAGAAGCTTCCATTTCCACTGAAAGATGACAATTAAAGAGAGGAGAATACGCAACATCACAGAAAGCCTCTTCACCTGTCGGTACTTTTTCGTATATTTACTGCATTTGGCCGACAAGCTTTGATTCGACCATTTTACGTGTCAATCTTTCACGTTAAGTGATGCTGCTGCGACACATAGCCAAGTCAAAGCGTGCAATCGCATGTGATTTTCATGGAAGTGTCGTATCTACACAATTCACTCCATTGGACATTAAGTAATGAACAAAAATCGAGAACTAATAATTTTGAAGAGAATAACCCCTGTAGAGAATAGAGTCGCTAAGGACTTACATTTATTAATTGGAAGCCATGCTAAGGGAATCTGGCTGTGAGTCCACTAGACCACTATGATGAAGACTATTTCTATTGCATTTATTTTGTTGCATAACAAACAACAAAAATAAATTATAAAATTAATTATAGACTCTGCGAAAAGAGGGAATTATACGTTCGACGGGAAAGTCTTAGCTCAGATTCTCAGAATGTAGAATATAACCAAGCGGAAGCGACACCTTTTACACTCTGGCAATAAATCTTTAAATGACCTATCCTATTGCAGATTTTAATCCCTCGCGAGGCCTTCAATACTTCTTCCAGTATTTGGCATCCAGTTAGTATTTTATGCGTCCTCCCATTCCAGATATATAAATCTTGCCTACGGTTAGAGACATCCTAGTTATGGAACTTACCAATGACACCTTCAGACACCCCAGTCTTGCGCCGTGCCGTCAATATTTGTCACGGAAATAAGTTGGGTCCCAATGGCACAGGATGATGTCCGAAAATGAGCCTTTGCTGCGAGCGAAGCAAATTAATAGAATTCCGGCCTTGCAAATCCTATTCAAAAGTGCCCAAATCTGCTGAAAGCTATTGACATTGACAAAGCTGTGGACCGCAAGTTACAATGGGGACATTCGAATACCTGGTTTAAGTAAATCATCAACTAGATTTGTCCGGGCTAGGTACCCGAACACTGCAGGCGCAGTGGCTTAGTGGTTAGTGTGTTGGACTACTAAGCGAGGGGTCCCAGGTTCGAGTCCCGAAAAAGGCCAAAATTCCAACTTATGTTTTTTTTTTCCACTGCGCCACCTCTCGCGAACGTCTGACAAACACCCGAGAGTATAACTGTCATGAATGAGCTTCTCAATTAGCCGTTTGGACCCGGCATTAAAATTCGTCCCAAAAATGAAAAACTCTCACGCAACGAATGGTTGTGAGAAGCTGGGCCAAGGGTCCCTACAGACCTGTTGCGCCAACTATTTATTTTGTAGGCACCCGAACCCATTGACTTGAACTGTTTTTGTATTGAATTGTTTTTGTATACTCGGTCTCGAAATTTGGCACTTTTTTTCGAGAGCCTGTTACAATTTTTTTGTTAATTTACCCTTTTTTATTGGAAAAGGCCCTTCGAAAATTTTCCAAAAAATAACAATTTTTTCTATCACAAAACCATTATGCGACCCTAATGGTTGTTAAATATCGTGAGAAAATTCTAAATTTGCAGAGGAGCTTCTCGCTGGCCCTTTTTTGGACGTTTGAGAATTATACAGCGGCCACTCTGTTTCAGTGTTGTTGGCACTCTCTCTTCATTTATCCTTTTTTCCCTATTCACCGTACTTCACGCTTTTAAAATCCCACGATACTTTTTTGCATCAAAGTCCAGTTTCTAAAAGTTAAATTTGTATTACAAGGAAAGAAAATCACGTTAAATTAACTTTTAGTATAAAAAACGCAGTTTGTGACACTGCTATGATTATTTTTTGGTACTAGAACATTTTAACAAAAGACGATTTATATGAGCTGTTTTTTGTATTGACATTCAGTGTGTTGATAATCAATGTTGTTTTGATAAAATTCCACCAAAAATTTATAGTTTGAATGTTTTTTTTGGTAGATTTCTGTAATTCCCACGATTTTGGTGCTTTTCCCTTTATCCCACGGAAGGCTTTTCGGACATCGTATCCCAAAAAAAGGTATAAACCCCACGGTATAAAAATACTGCTCTGTTAATTTGAAATTTGACTCTTCAAGATTCCAACTGAGTATGTAGGCAGGATTTTCTTCACCTCCGTAAACGTCAAAAACAGTCAGCTGTCAGACTTACTTAATTACACTCAGAAAAAAAAGATTGTTAAGCGTACAATTTTGAGATTTTTAAAAAATTGTAAGTTAAGAGATCTGGGTTCAAATACTATTTTTTTTTAACAAGAACTCGTTTTTAAGTATTCAAGAATCAGGTTTTCAGCGTAAGAATAATATACCCTCCATAAGTATTTTATTCCATCATTGCCAATAATTTCATTCTTAAATCAAAGATTTTGATATTTGGGTTAATTTTAACCAACGAAATTGTTGGCATTACAATTTTTTTTTCTGAGTGTTGGAATCCGAACGACCCCAATGCGATTTTCTTCCTTTCTTCCGACATATTTTTCAAAACTAGTGACAGCTTTATAAAGCAAAGTCTCGGGCCCAGTTCAGCTGTGTATATAGATGGAGTCCTTTTTAGGACCAAATTATGTTAAAAGTGAATGCTCTTATTTAAATAACATATGCGAGGGGCGTATTCTAGAAAGTCTGGAACAACTTTTATTCCACAGAAGAAAAGAAGCACAAAACTGATACATTTTACAAAATTTACAAAATTTAAGGTGCTGTAATTTATGCTTCGTTGAGAGTCCCCTTAGGGATGATTAATGCAATTGGAACAGCAAACCAGTTAGGGCTAAATGCAGGTGACTGAAGCAGTTTCCAACTCCTATTGAGGGTATGTCCTTGGGAAAACTAAGCTTTGCACCGAAAAATGTATGGGTGTGCGAAGTAGCTGTCCATTGGGACGTTGCGTATTAGTTGTAGATAAGAGGAGTCAAGATTATTCGTTCAGTTGGTGAACTGGTGAAAATATAAACTTCATTTTATTTCTAGGGACAATAATAGTGACGACGATGGTACAGCGTGGGCCCCATAAAATTGGGCGCAATTCTCCAATAACTTTAACACAAGGGATTCTGTCTTCAAGTCTTAAACTGGGCCGGGCCCTTTTATATTAATTTAAATTTTCTCTTTGAGTATCACTAGGCTAGTTGTATGAATTCGTCGAATCGAAAGCAAGTTTTTGTCGACTAATAGGTATAGCCTAAAATTATTATGGAAGGTTTACAAGGTACACAATATACTGAACTAAATGAAATAACTCAACGAAACACCCCAAAAAGTAAAGCGCTGTCTCAACTGAGCTAAATTGATCATTTTAAGACTTCAGATATTTGCAGTTGCAGTCAAATTGTTTATAGCAGCACATAAACAGAATTGGAAGCTGCACTAATGACAAAGAGGCTGTGATCAGCATCATAAGTTTTTTGACATTTGCTAAAATAGATTCGCTCTCATCCTTCCATGCGACTGCACTACAAATTTATGGTCTCTTTCTCTCTTTTCGGCAACTTCCTTGCCATAAATTCGCCAACAGTTGCACCCAATTAGGCTTCCTCCCAAAAATAAACTTCCTCATGCACAATTCCCTCCCTGCAACACCATCGCGCATATCCCTACTCTCTGCCACCACTCCACGATCGGTATCCAGTCAAATTTACACTTTCGATTAAATTTTAATTATAGAAACACATGTCCCGCCAAACGTAGTCCAGTGCACGGCATTCAGCATCAGCAGTCACTGCTATTTAACCAGACACTTTGTGGTAGATCTGCGGAGTTGCAGAGCTACAGAGCAGCTCACGTTATTGTTTACTCGTTGTTTACTCTCCTGCGGCAAGACAGTGGGGGCGTTAACCGAGCAGTCATTCCATTCCCGCCGACTTTCTTCTCTATGACCTGACCATGCAGTTGACGGTGACGGTGATGGCAGCGACGACTATGACTTCTTTGCCAATGTATAATTTACTTGCCAGCGCAGAGGAGTGGGATGATGAATCGACATCTAATATCGATTCGATAAATTATTTTCTCAGATGCCCTCGTGGATGTACATGCACACGATGCCTGGTGGGCAGATGCTTAATTTGTTTGGAAAAATCGTTGGCAATTAAAAATTGCCTATACATATAGGTGGGGAGGAAAGCACAGAGCTAAGGATGCGTGACAAATAGGTTTTGGGAGTCGGAGAGTGTACTTACCCATCGAGCCATCCACTGAGTAGGCATTCCTTTGCCATGCCCACGTGCATAAATCACAGGTGGTAAGACCATCGGCCGAAACACTCTCGTCCAGGAATGGCGGTCGTGGAGGCGGCGGTACAAATCGTCCGTTCCACAGACCATTTTCGCTCGCATCGAAGGCCAACGGCGAATCGAAGGTATCCTCCTCGATGGCGTTCGACCACCAGCCTTCGTCGTCGGGGAAAAAATTACTAATTGAACTACTACTGCTATCGGAGGTGATGTCTTCGATTGTAGCTGAGCCGGGTGATATAGGCGATGAACCGGCACCGGCATTATTGAAAGCTGGTGATCTCGGCGTTGCATAGCCGTTGAATCCTCCGCCGCCGTCGTCATCACCATTGCCGTCTGACGATGACGATACTGATGAGTGGGTTAATGATGCTAGCCGGCTATTGGGAAACACTGGACGCACTGTTGTGGTGGCACCTGAGAATATGTCCGGACCGGACAGTCGAGGAAACATTGCGTGACCCGTTGATCTTTTCGCCAATGATTACAACGGTGGATGTTCGAAATATGATGACGCGATGACGACTATTATGGCAGTTTCGAAAGGCGAATGCGGGTCACCGGTTGTAAATAGCAACGGGGATTAAATCTGAAACGAGAAAAGGGATGATGTTGGGTTTAGTTTTCTGGGTTGAGTGTTTTTTATGATAACTAGTTGAAATTTAAGTCTCTGTATAGATAGTTTTGAATATTTTATGTCGGAAAATTGGAGGTGTACGATTTGACAGTTTTTTTTACGAGCTTCAAATTTATTTTGAGACATACATAACTGAAATAATTTGATCGCTGAAGCTGCACTCAGTCCCACTCCCAGTCCTTTACAAGAAGAGTTAGACGGTTGAAACGTATGCTTAGATTAGATTCCAATAGTGAATTAAACAACAAAAGTTTTGGAAACGAAAGTTGACTGGAAAAACAGCTAAGAATGGATTTCTAAAATTTAAAGTCAAAACTAAAAATGTTTATTGGTAAGGCCCCGTGTAAATATGTCATTGGGATCGTCTTTTACTTGGTAATTATTTCTTCGGAATTTTTTTCTCTTCGAAAATTTAGTAAAATTCAACAAATTTTTTAACTTATTTGTTTTTGAATAAATAAAAATAAGTAAACCATTTATTATAAAGCTGCCATTGAAGATATGCATGCATAGGATGTTGGATCCACAATTTTCAACCAGACAGATATTTTTTCTAACAATAAATTTAAAAAAAATATTCAATTTTATAAACAATTTTACTATAGTAATATTTTTAAGAAATTCCTACAACTATCAGCAGGAAAACAATAAAATCAGCAGGACGATCGATCTATCTTAGGATCTGAGAGGGTAATTAAATCTCAGTTAACTTCGAAGGAGGGGAATTTGTAAAAAAACGAAACGAAAACCACTTTCGCATTTCGAAAAACGAATGAAATCACGCGAAAGCGAAAATTTGCTTCATGTAACTGCTCTCCTTTTCTTCTTCTCTTTCGCAAGGGTTTAAGAAGCGGCGTGACAAAAAATTTAAAGTTTGAGAAGCTGTATATATCAAAAATGTTGTTTTGACGGCTAACAGCTGAGCGCTTTCAATGTAAATATTTCGTTTGTTTATATTTTGGTCGTAACAAAAGGTGAAGTACCTACGAATAAAAACAACCGACATAAAACCTGTTTATTTAATTAACAACACAAAGGGACAAAATATTTTGATCGAGTGGATGGAGAAGTATCCCTTACTAGCAAAAAAATTACAGGGCAATGCCCTGCTCAGGGAAGAGATAAAGCCGCAGAAAAATGGGAACAGTTGTGTAAAATAATAAATACAAAAATGACTGGATAGAACAGTGTTTTAGATATATATTGTTTGTTATACGCACATATATATTAAAATTGATATTCCACTCTTTTAGACGGCATATAACAAACACCGGGCGAAATCAAAACTGTCAATTTCAATGCACATCAATTTACTAAACAAATCTTTCATCGGGCAGAGGATTTTTCCTAAATCTACACAATTTTCCACAGCGCTATCATCACTATCGCTTTGCTATTAATAAATAATTCAATAATTCGCCAGTATATTTTTTGTGAAATAAAAATTAGTCACAATCACTAATTAAGCAACCAAAAATAATGAGAAACGTCAAACAAATGGCATTCGCTGTATTCCTTTTGCATGAAAAGAAAATGTCTTTCGTTTTTGGAGTTACATGAAGCAAAGAAAACGAAAACGTCGATGGAATAGCTTTCGCGTTTTTGCTTTCACGCAAATGAAATTTCCTTTCGTTTTCGAAGTTACATGAAGAAAAACGTTCATTTTAACGAAAAATATTGCACGTTTTCACTTACAGAATCCCACCCCAGCTTCCCTGCATTCTAAGTGGGTTAACTTATTTAAAACTTCAAGCAAGGGGAGACTTTTAAAAATATCCTCTAAAAAAATATATGAGTGAACAACAGCACACTTGGAGGTAGTTGTCAAATTTCTCCCAAGCGGTGTTGCCTAGGTATTGAATTGGGCATTGCTATGTGCCACAAGCTTGTCTTAAACTAGTATTTGACTTGTATTGGTCTAAAGAACAGAAATTTCATTCTTTTCGATTAATTATTGTGTATTCGAAGATATGGAATTCCCTTCTGCCAATATTTCTGTTCTTCAGGCCAATTCAAGCTAAACACTTAAATTTTTTTTTTGGAGTTTACTTCCAGATTGCTAAAATTAAGTAAAATTAAATTATTAATAGGATTATTATTTTGAGGAGCGCGTTTTAAGAACTAATCTTAGTCCATGTAGAATTCAGTTAAATTTAGTTCTTGCAGCTTATTTTTTATTCCATTTTGAGTAAGTTTTGATTTTTAACTCTAAAAAATTGTTGGCTCCATAAAATTTTACTTCAGAACAAACTCTTTGAAGCACGCATTTTTCTGTTGACTTTCGTCAAATTTGCATCTCGAATCGAGTCATTTTTGTAAGAGAAAGGCTCACCTTAACGTCAATGGCGCTCCAAACTGTAAAACCTGTGTGATAAATGCCGTGGAAAGTTCCCCACTATTCTTTAGTTCTTGATAAACATTTCAACTGTCAATGACTCTTAAAATCACAGCTTATTACAACAAAGATTCCCTCCCTCAAGAGCCTATGGAACGGAGCATCAAAAGTGTTGTCCGTGCAAGCCTTTAAAATGAAATTTTTGCATTTCCTGAATGCTCTTACAACCCACCGAGCATCCTTTCATATATAATTTCTGAAGTGCCTCCTCCAGCAAGCTTCTCATACACCACCTGACATGGTCCAATAAATGTTTACCTAAGTGATGTTGCAAATTTCTCCATTCATACGAATCACCTCGCATGCCAAACTATGTAGCGCCAAAGATACACCACCACCACCAGCGCCACACAAAGACCAGATAATAGAGTTATTATGGCGTCATCGTGGGTTAACCTCCAACTTGAACCCAGTTTGCGGTAGGTGCCATAATCTTGTCTTTTAGATCTTCACTGAATTTTTATTTCTTTATTCGCTCATCTTTAATTTGGGTGGTTGTACACCAAGGGGTCTCAACAGTGAGGCAACAACAACAACAACAGAAAAAAAAATATACAATCACGCTTGGGTGGTAAAATGGTCCTTTTTTCCATGCGGCGCGCATGATAGTTCTCTCCTGCCCTGGAGTGATTGTGAATGTTGTTCGGCGTAGAAGACACGACTTTCGATTTCCATTCCCGGGGAAAACTGCTCCTCTTGTTTTTTGTCGTTGTCCAACGATGGGGGACCTCTCTCTCCCTCTCTCTTTCAAAATGTTTTCCCTCCCGGACGAGACCAATAAAATGCTTTACAGAGATCACGAAAATGAGTCCCAGATAGATGTGCGCCGATGTCTTTGGTTATTTCGATTCGTGATCAAATTCTTATTTCGATTTCTTGAATTTCTGTGTAAAAGTAAGAACGAAATTAATATCAGATTCTGTGATCTCTTGGCCTTTGCTGGAAATTGGCGGGAGACAAAAGGACAGAGCTGAACGCTGGAATCTCCTAGACTCACCTGAGACACCGCAGCCCATCATGACGGAGAAGAACGTAGCATAATCCGTAATCCAATAACGATAACGACTGCGGGATTGCGATCCGCATCATCGTCGTCATCATGTTCATCGCCGGCGACGAATAACAGAAGCAATAGCATTGGCGAAGGATTGACTGAAGATTATGGAACATGCTGTTGCTATAGCTACAGTTGGGTGACATATGTGTTCTTGGAATGAGACAGGGACTGACTGTGTGAAAAAAATTACAATCAGTGTCATTTTTGTCTTACCCAAAGTATACTTTTGATCTTTTGAGACAACAAGCCGGTTGTAGTGTACGCTGTTATGGAAGTTAGATGCATATATGAGAGTGAGAGCTCTTAGGGGGGTTGATACTAAATAAAGGGTGATTTTTTAAGAGGTTTAGAACTTTTTTTTAAAAAAAAACACAAAAAATTCGAAAAAATGAATGAAATATTTATTTGAATCGATAGTTTGAACCTTGCAATTTAATGTTTAAAGATAATTTCATGCAAATGTTGACCGCGGCTGCGTCTCAGGTAGCCCATCCGCTGAGTCCAATTTTGGCATACTCTTTCACACATATCGGCCGGTATCTCACGAATGAATGCATGGATGTTGGCTTCCAGTGCGTCAATCGAAGCGGGCTTGTCCCTATACACATTAGCCTTGGCATACCCCCACAAAAAATAATCTAATGGTGTCAAATCGCACGATCTAGGCGGCCAATTGACCGGCCCGAAACGTGAAATTAACTGTTCACCAAACTCGCCTCGCAATTGCGCCATTGTTTCGCGTGCTGTGTGGCATGTGGCACCGTCTTGTTGAAACCACATATCATGCAAGTCAAGAACTTCCATTTCGGGCAAAAAAAAGTTTGTTATCATCGCTCGGTAGCGTTCACCATTGACAGTAACGCTGCGATTCGCATCATCTTTGAAGAAATATGGCCCAATAATGCCGCCGGCCCATAAACCGCACCAAACAGTGGCTTTTTCGGGATGCATTGGTAGCTGTTGCAATGCTTCTGGCTGATCTTCACTCCAAATGCGGCAATTTTGCTTATTTACGTACCCATTCAACCAAAAATGAGCCTCATCGCTGAACACAATTTTTCGATAAAAAAGCGGATCCTCGGCCAGCTTTCCAAGAGCCCATTCACCAAAAATTCGGCGTTGTGGTAGGTCGGCTGGCTTTAGTTCTTGCACCAGCTGTATCTTAAAAGGCTTTACGCCCAAATCCTTCCGCAAAATTTTCCACGTAGTGCTGTAACAAAGGCCTAACTGCTGGGAACGGCGCCGAATCGACATTTCGCGGTCTTCTGTCACACTAGCTGATACGGCCGCAATATTTTCTTCACTACGCACAGTACGTAAACGTGTTGGTGGTTTAATGTCCAACAAAGTAAATTTGGTGCGAAATCTGGTCACAGTCTTTCGAATAGACTGCTCAGAAGGTCGAGAATGCCGATCATAAAATGGAAGCAGCGCGCGATGAACATTTCGAACCGAGCACGAATTTTGATAGTAAAATTCAATAATTTGCAAGCGTTGTTCATTTGCAAGACGATCCATGGTTAAATTGCAAACCAAACTGAAGCTGTTTGACAGTGACACAAGGTACTAAACACACGTCAGCTGTCAAAACCAGTGTTGCCAAAACCAAACCAGCTAAAAAATCACCCTTTATATACAAAGAAAGAAAGAAAAGTTATTGCTCATTTATAGAATAAAACAATAATTTCGGATTGAAATATACTACCAGTCATACTTGCTAGGTGGGGAAAGTTGAGGTTGGTTAGCGCGCGCTATTGGTTGGCAAGGGGGGGCCTCGACTTCTATTTAATATTTCCTTTATGAAACCTGATAAAAATTGGGGTGTATTCCAATTCGCTTAGACATGTTTTCGCACCTTCGTTAGGTTTATGCATACCCTCTTGGTAACATCTGATCCACACACTCGTATAAAAAGAGACAAAACTCATTTTTCCTGGGTCATAAACTTCACACTCGCTTAACGTATATTCAGATCCAAGCAAGAACTGGTAGTATCGAAAGTATATTTATAAACCAAGCTGGATATGGGATAACTGGGTTCTATAGACTCTGCATATATGCATCAATATAAATGTAGCAAGCTCGCAACTCCATTTAGCATTATAAAAACAATAGGCTTTCAAATTACACGCAGATGAGTATTTTCCAAATTTACCTAAGGCATACATAAATTTCAGAACCCCTGAACGAGACTTGTAGTTTTCGAGAAAATTCCGTCTCCGTGCGACTCAGTCTTGATCGTGACCTCTTGTCGCATCAATGGTATGACCTGCTTCGCCTGATTCGCAAGCTTTAGAGCTCCAGACTTGCTACTTGACAATCCATGGGGATTAGATTAGATTAGAAGGGATCTACAACTTTATGCCGAGTCCAAACGGCAAATTGAGTAGTTCTGTCATGACAGCTATACTCTCGGATGTTTGTCAGACTTTCGCGAGAGGTGGCGCAGTAGAAAAAAAAAACCTTAAGTTCGAAATTGGGTTTATTTAGGGACTCAAACTTGGGACCCCTAGTTTCGTAGTCCAACCTAAGTACAGGAAGTCCGCCGGTAAGGTATACTACTTTGTTTTGCCGCCATTTCGGTAAACATTAGTCTTGACAGTTCATATTTGGCAGTCGTGAAGTAGACACGTGGCAAATTTATTATGGAAAAATATTCGATAAACCAACGTGTTTTAATCGTTAAAACATTTTATCAAAATCAATCATCGATTACTGTGAAGATGACAAAGTTACGTGAAATTTTTGGTAGAAACAACGTGCCAACAAAACGCACTATTTATCGTGTAGTGAATGATTTCGAAGAAAGAGGGTCTGTAGGTGATAGGCCCAAGCATATTTGCATCCATTAAAAGTTACAGTCTGGTGTGCAATTTGGTCAGGAGGAATCATTGGACCTTACTTCTTTGAAAATGAAACGGCGTAACGGTAACTGTGAATGGGGAGCGATTTCGTGATATGATTGAAAACATTTTAACGCCACAACTTTATGCTTTGGGCTTGATTAACATGTGGTATCAACAAGACGGTGCCACATCGCATAGAGCCAGGATTACAATGGAATTACTGCGAGACCTCTTTCCACAACAAGTTATTTTAAGAAATGGTGAAGGTGATGTTGATTGGCCTCCACGGTCACCTGATTTGACTGCTCCGGATATCTGAAAAGCAAGGTTTATGCAAACAAACCAGAAACGCTTGAGGAACTCAAACAAAATATTCGTTATGAAATTACTGAAATACCGCGTGAAATGTGTGAGAATGTAATGAAAAATGTGCTCAAAAGGGCTCGCATTTGTGAGACTTACAGAGACGGACATTTTCCTGATATTGTATTCAATACATAATTGCCGACATTAAATAAAACATTTATCAATATAAGATCCATTCTCTTTCATTTAATCAAAAATTATAAACAAACAAAGTTGTATACCTTCCCGGCGGACACCCTGTACGTACGCACTAAATATAAGCGTTCAAAGCTGAATAAATAACTTTTTCTTACAGAAGATGCCATTCCAATTTAAAAAAAAAATATGGTTAAGTCTCATGTATTGCGACTTAAGTCGGCCCATTGCATTTTTTTTGTAAATGCTTGCAGATAGGTGTCTACGATTACGCATGAAACTTTTCATGTCAAATTTTGACTTTGATTTAAACATTTGTCCTAAATTTGTCACTACGTGTGATCGCCTGTCAAGCGTCTGGTCATGCGGGCTGTCCACCGAATGGCAGAATTTTTGTAACGTCAGCATGTCTAAATTTGCCACAAAAAATGACACGTGCAATCGTAGCTTCAGTCCTGCTTTTAAAGTGTTGCAAACTGTAGTCTGCTGGTAGTACTTCACTTAGAAGCGAGTTCCAAAACTCACTTGTCCTGTATAACCAAAGGAGTTTTGAAAAGGAAAGGTCCTCGCCTTTGTTAAGTGTACCTACTGACGGGTGATGTGCAATTGTTCCCGCCTTGTGGGATATTTATATGTCGTATTTCTCTTGATCGTTTCGAACTATTTCATTTGTTTCATCACGAAAATGATTCCCAGGAAAGGTTTCAAAAAGTGGCCTCCAGCAAAAGCCTTCAAAACTGCTAAGCTAAAATGGAAATCCGAAATTTATGTGACATTGCAATTTATTTCGACTTCAGTCTTTCCACCGTCGGAATAAAAGTTTACGTGAAAATATAAAATCTATCATCCACCCACAGGTATAGGCAACCATATTAAATATAAGACCCAATAAATGCCACAATAACTTAGCGAATTTTGAATAACAATAAATCGGGGAGTGCTTGTGAATACGAGTAGTTCGCAGCGCCATTTGAAGTACGGTTCCGCGTGGGTGTGGTCACCTTAATTAAGCCAAAACCAACAAGTAAAACATTCATTATCGCTTCTAGTGAACAACAGAATTATGCTATTAACATTCTTTAACAACAAATGACGTGCATTCGAATGCAAATTTACGGACTCCGAAGAGTCACCACCAATCTCCTGTGTGTAGGTGAAAGATAATACACTGACCGACCTTTCAGAGAGCGCCCCGAAACCTATTAATTTGTATCACCTACACGCTTTTGCGTGTTCTTTTGTTTTATGGTTATTAGAATAATCGATTCATTTCTATTCAGGTAGTGTTTCAATTTATTTATTTGGGCTAAGAGAGTTGATATAGATGGATGGAAAAGAATGTAAAGCCAGTTATATATTGAGGAAGTAAGACCGACTTGGAGCTGATGAAATGAAGAAACCTGTTCAAATGTAAAATATGAGCAATTTGGGAACGTTCGGCATGTCGAACATATTGGTCTAACGCTTTTAGATAAAGTATGGGGGGATATTTGTTTATGGTTGCATGGGATTTAGAAATGACTTCGACAAGTAGCTGCGCGGGTAGAATGATGGGATGGCGGAAGGTGAGCGGGACTGGATTGTAAATGAGTATAGAAGGGGTTTAGCTGACGCTGGCAATTTTGCGAATGCTGGCTTTAAAATGAGCATTCATATTTTCTAAAGCCTTGAGCTATGTCCATGCTTCTCCGATCTCTAACTTAGAGAGGGACTGGGGTGACGAAGATCTTCTTATTTTACCTCCTTCGTGCTTAACTGTAGAACAATGAATTGTTTCTTTGTGAAAGAGAACACCGAATGTAACAAAGTTTTGACATGGATGTCAAAAATAGACATCGGTCTGGCCGCGACCTATGAAAGCTTTCGTGCATGTTTTCAAATAGATATAAAGATGACAACCGCCGCCGGTCTGACAAGGATACAAGAGCACTTCGCTCAAGGCCAGAGTATTAAAATATTTGCTCGGTTGTGGACTAAGCTGTGATGAGAAAATCGGGTCGGGGTCAAAATTGTGGATGGGTCAAAAATCTTTTTACAAAATTCTGCTTTTCTAGAATCTGCTTCAGAAAATCCTGCAAACAATAAAAAAAGGTTTGGAAAGTGTTCAAAAGGGCGCGCTTTTCTATGAATTGTTTTGTCCTCCCAGGAGGAAATAAAAGGCTGCTTTTTAACGTTTTCCAAACCTTTCTTTATTGTTTGCAGAATTTTGTGAAGCAGAAATGGAGAGAACATTTTTTTTCTCCAATTTTAGCTCCTGTTTTCTTAATTTTTATATGTAGCCTTTTATTTCCTTCTGGGAGGACAGTAAAAAAATGTCGAAGGAATTTTGTTTAAACATCATTTCGGCTGTCCTTTTATACTGCTGAAATGAAGTATAAAAAGAAAACAAATTAAATTATAATAAATAAAAGTTGAAATTTCTGACTGCTTCTTATCTTTTTTTTAATTAAACTTCGCATTTTTTTTTTTTAATAGATATTGTTTTTTTTATTAAATTTGTTTTCTCAATATTTAATCTATTTGTTCTTGTTTATAAATTTGAAATTGTTTTTTTTTTTTATATATCCTTTTATTTCCTCGTCCTTTACATTTTTTGGGTGGAAAAAAAGTTGTACTGGCTACTGCATGGCCAGCCGAGGCAGTCATTTGAATGAAATTATTTTCCATTATTAACCGGAAGGATTGTACTTTCAAATAAAAAAATAAATTTGAGAAAATATTCAGTAGTTTTTTTTTTATAGCATTTTCAAAAAAAAAAAAGTTATTTGGCGGACCCTGTAGAATTTTATTGCTTTAAGTTTAAAAATCAGAATTTCGTTAAGCAGAATTTTTGTGCGAGAAGACAGAATTTTGCAAGGCAGAATTTTGAAAGCAGAATTTCGACCGGATCCCGAGAAAATTAGGTGGCTAACAAGTGGTTTCACTCGTTTACACCAGCACACCGGACTGCATCGTCTATGTAATTTTCAAGAGATGCATGATGGCACATCAAAGATGGTCTTCGGTTTTGTGAATGGGGCAAACAAGGAGGAGTTTGATTCATTAAGTCTTGAAAAGGAAGAGGTGTGCACTGTGTACTTCTTATCAATTAATATCTTGCCTTTGAGACTTTTCGTCAGGAAGGCTGTCGAGTTCAGCGGGTTGGTCGCCTTCACTTCTGCAGATCAGCTACATCCTTTTTCACTTTGAAGGGTTGAAAATTTAGTTCATCCCTGCCCCAGGCTCTGGTTGCTATTGAGGTATTTATGGTTAGTTTATGTACCACTTCCAACCCTTTACGTGCATTGCTTAAGAGCTCTTAGACAAAAGTAACTCACTAGCCTGCTTCTTGGACACGCGGAAGCTTCAGTTGAGCTATTGAGAGTCTATCCGCCCTAATATCTATTTAAACACCCTGACAAGTTTTGAACTTGAACTTGGCTGGAAATACGTACAACTCGGTCAAAAAGCACAAAATGTGACCTTTTTCAAGCTCAAACATACACGTTTTCTGGTCCGTGCAAGGATCCTACAAATCGGATCCAACATATAAGTGTATCCCGTTCTAAAAACTCTAATCGGAGAATGTTAAAACGCATCCCTGCAAACCTCCATACAAAGTACCTAATCTACGCGTGGAATAAATTTATCTCATAATGTTTACCACAAGCTCTGTTTCTTTTCTTTCTTTTTTACTGCCATCTACATCATATTTTCTCATTTTGCTGCTGTTGGTTGTTCCTTCCCATTGAAGGGCCTTGCACCCCATGCATGCATAAATTCCTTCACATACTACTCGTGGAACCCGTCCAATAAACCCGAAATCACATTAATACACAGGAATTTCTTGTTTTTGCGCGCATGGCACTCGACCAACCGTCGGTGCACGACAAAAAATAAAACCAGAGTCGCGTTTCTGCCGCCACTTGCCAGAATGTATGGATTTTTCAAATAAATGCATTTTCATTAATTAGTGAACGCATCGTAACTTGGGACACAATTTTTGGAAGCAATTGCAATTTATCACTCGTGTGATTGAGTCGATCATGCGACGGTCGGTCCCGTGAGCCATACACACTCATGGGGGAATTTATGTATTTGTACAGCTGCCGCCGCCGCTTGGATTATTTATGACCACTTGATGAAGTCTGCAAGTAAATGGTCAACGTGACTAAAAAGCGGCGCACTTTCAAGTTCGCCACACCGTGAGACATGATATAACTCACCACGAAAATTACGAACTATTAACATATGGGAACCGTACAAGGAGTTATTATCTACCGAAATACGAAGGAAACTTTTTGTATTTTAATTAAATTTATGCACACAAATGTTATGCCACTGGGTGCGGGTATTGGCCCAGCTTTATTTATCGCAATAATTTCTTTGATAATTTATCCCGTCGTAATTGGGTGCTCATTTGTTAAGTGCCCCCAATGACATTCGAATGGGATTTCTTTTTAATCTTTTCCATGTCAAAACAGAGTCGTGTATCTTTATGCGTTTGTTTGTATTTAAAATTCTCAGTTTTATGGCCAATAAACTATACGACAAAATTGCTCTAATTTTCTCCCTGATTTAATATTGCACTCCTTTGAAATGGAAAATGTCTCAAAATAAAAAAAAGCATCTATAAACAAAAAAATCTGCCACAGATGCATATACGCAAATAAGTAGAATGTCGTCGTGATTATCACCATCGCAGCCCCCATTCACATAAAAAAAAAAAAAAAATCAAAGACACATCAGCGGAACAGATGTTGGCTCTCCACTCGGCACTCGGCACAATCGCGTTTTTGTGTGCGGTGCGGCATCCCAGTGGTTAAAATACAAAAATAAACTTAACCCGCAACCATTATGCTTTATGCAGCATATCAAGGGAAATTCACAAATTTCATTCATTAATTGAATTCGCCGCAATAATTCATTAAAATTCAACACAAATGCTGCTCGTACTACTGGTGACACGATTGAAGCAGCGCGGCGGCGTTTCTTGCTGGTCGAGCCACTGATGGTGGTAATCATCCAAATAAAGGATTATCTGCGTGGGTATAATTATCAATGATTGCTGTGAAAAAAAGATTGCGTCCTCAAATTATCCGAAACATACAGAGAAGGACTACAGTTGTGGGCAGGAAGACAATTTGCTGACCCTATAACTCAGCTTTTTTGCAATTTTTAAATTTGTTGTTGGTACTTGGTAGTGCGTTTTAGACCTATTTTAAAGTTTTGTGGATATAACATTTTGTTTCGACTGATGGATTATTCACCCTCGAATCTTTAATGATGAAAGAAAGAAGGTCTACAGCCTGCAATTATTTTCTGAAGCTAGAATCAATGATTCTTTGGTTTCCTTTCCAAAACCGTAAGTCCGGCTTAGCCTAAGCTCTGCTTTTTTGAAATTCTCCAATGTAACTCAGGTGGCGCTACAGTCCAGGGTGACCTGGGCGATGTACTATGTTATTTAAGTTCTTCCCAGTCTATTGTACATCCGAATCGGTCTGGTGGAAACTAAGCCCACCATATCGTTGACAGACATGAATTTGACACTAGACTCTGCTTGCATTGGACTCGCGCTGCGCGTTGCCTTACTTTTACATTTTGTATTCTCACCATTCTTATTATGGTGTGCAAATGACTAGGTACGCCGAGTTTTCGTGAACTTGTGATAGTTCAGAACTTAAAATGTATAGCACTCTATGGTCTAAGAACAAGTCACTTAGCAGTTATAGCTTTATTAAAAAAAAACTTGTCAAATTATCAATTTTTAAAGAGATAATTTATAAAATTTCAAAAATCTGAAGGGATCCCCACACCTATAGAAAACTTGTAAATTTTGTCTATTTGGATGTGGAGTTGTTCACGCGTCAGGTCTGCCAGAAAAACATAGAGCCTAGCTTGGAGCAACAAGCTTTGTTTAATGCTGTCTTTTCGTCGCCGTTTAACGTAAGCAAGAACAAAGCAACAGAACAAACAGCATCCATGCTTATTTCAATGCTGGCTCAGATAGTTCTTGAGGGTTGGGGTCAAAATTCTGGATGGTTCAAAATTATTTTTACAAAATTCTGCTTTCAAAATTCTGATTTTCAAAATCCTGCTTTACAAAATTCTGCAAACAATAAAAAAAGATTTGGAAAATGTTTAAAAGCGCGCGCTTTTTTCATTGTATAAAATGTATGTATCTTTTTTAAATTTCGCATTATTTATTTTTTTTTATTAAATTTGTTCCTCGATATTTAATCTATTTTTTCCTGATTCTTTTTCATTTTAATTTTAAGTAAATAATTTGTAATGTTTTATAAATTTAAAATTGTTTTTTTCTTTATATCTGCTATTTTTTCCTCGTCGTTTACATTTGTTAGTTGGAAAAAAGCAGTATAAGCTGAGTTTTATTGCATTAAATTTGAAAACCAGAATTTTGTAAGGCAGAATTAAAAAAAGCAGAATTTCGTTAAGCAGCATATTTGTGTGAGAGGACAGAATTTTGAAAGCAGAATTTCGACCGGATCCCAGTTCTTGACAATGAATCTTAAAAGCTAGGTGTAGCTTGCTTGTGGCATTGGGCTTAACTAAGTGTAAACCACATAACTATAGGGGAGCTGTAGCAAAATTATATTGTCCTTGCTATAATACTTGCACTATGGACTATAGCAGTCATTTGCCTTTCCGAGAACGGCTTCCTTATAACGGAATACCAACGTGATACATCAGTAAACTCCACTGAATCTAAAATAATTTTGACAGATTTGGGAAATATTGCCTCTCAAGTATTTTCGGGTCTGTATTTCTAGACAGGATTTTGGCTTCGCCTTTTAAGACAACGCAAAGTGCAAAGTCACACAACTTTTGCGAAGCTGAAAGGTTGCTGTAGGAAAGTTTGACTTGTGTTATTAAATTCCACGACTTGGTCGCAAGAAACTCGCTTCGTGGATATTTTAGTTTAGACACATCTGTCAAGAGTCATCGTTCATTGATAAACCAGTCTTTTATTGTTGGGATAGGATTGCCCATACCGTTTGCTGTAGGGTTGTACAGATAAATGAAAGTGGAAGAAGAAAATCTGTCATTGGTAGCATTATAGCAAAAATTTAATTTTTTCACATATGAAAATGACAATCCTCCACAAAAAAAAAAAAACTGAAACACAATTCCACTCCGATACCTCCCGATTCAAAGAACTCAAAACCAACACACCCTACTCCAGAAGCGCATTGAAAAGTGAAAGAGAAAATAAAAATGTATTATTCTCCGCAAAACGGAAATCGCATGTGGCGCCCAAACGAATGTTGACAGAATTTAAATTGCCCTTAATGAATGGATAAAAGGGTTGGAATGGAATTTCTTAAATAACTTCATTAAAAAAAAAACCGCGCTAATGAAGGAAGGCCCATGAATTGTTGGATGCAAATAGGGGGTAAACCGCGTTGAATCAAAAATATTAACCCATAAATAAAATAGGGAATCGTCAACGACGGCAGGGTTAAATATTAATGCGCTTTTATAGTGTAAAATAATTAAGACTTCATTCAGTGGTTATAAGATGTGCTGTAAACTTGAGAGGCTATTATGCGGGCTCATTTAAATTGAGCGTGCTTTTAAATGGAATTATGTAAGTATAGCTACTTACAGCTGGATGTATAGTATGGAACTCGACATCAGGCTGATGAAAACAAATGTTTTGAGACTGTTGGATCTTATTTAAGATGGAGTGGATGTAATTAATATAGATACAGCAATGGAATCTTGCTTTGTCACAAAAAGCAGCCAAACTTATCACGGGTATGGCGAAGCCCGATTGGAACTAGATGTGACTTATGGAATTTTACGATCAAAAAGGTGCACCTAATTTACCAGAAAAGCAATCAAAGTTCAGTCGAAGAGTTATTTGCTTTTTCTAACTGGCAATACTCTTATTATAGCCGTCTAAGAGGCGCCTATCACTTGTAAAAAATTCTTTGTAGATATGAAAGTATCAACTAAAATTAAAGGATGCATTTACACATTTATTTAGAACTCATATTAAAAATTTAGGAGCAACAAAATAAGCCTAGCAGTTTCAAAATAACATTCCAACGACCGATAGGTTGTTGCGTCTGAGTTGGGTATATTGCAGACTTCTCAATAAAACCCGCCTACAACTTTCTGTAGATAATGAAATATCAGTAGAAATGAAAGGAGAACTCTTTAGATAATAAAAGTGAAACTTTTTTTTCCACCGCCTCGAATTTTGTTGTCCATCTATCGCATGTCGCATTACAGCCGGTCGCGGAGTGGGGATAAAGTGAAAGGCGCTCGGCAGAGCAATGGCGCTCATAGCTCGCATCAGCTGATGTTGTAGCATTTACACTCTCACTTATTCGTGCAAGTACACCGCGGTATTTTTGTGTTTTGATCAGTGCATCAATGTTAATGTTCTATTCACTTGATCGTGATGGAGATGAAGAACGATACAGCTAGTGAGTCAAATAAACCGGTCAACGAGGGAAAAACCAAGAAAAGTGCGAAAATATCCGACGAAGAATTAATTTTACGCCCTAAGAGACAGAATGTTGAGAGAGTTCGTGCTTATAGGGAAAGGAAAAAGGTTCCTGATGAGTTAGTTTAATTTTTATAGTGAATTGAACAGAATTATTTGAACTTTCTGCCGGTGCATATTATTGTTTATGGACTAATAGAAGGATTTGTTAGTATTTAAAAAGATTGTTCATAGTTAACAAATCAATTATTACCATTTTTTAGCCCCAAGCAAATATTTCTTACTATTTAAAACGATCTGTTACCAGTCAATAAATTTAAATTTTGAGTGCTTGAATTTATTTTAACTCATTTCATATGAATATTTGATGAAGTATTTTAATTTTTATTCAGTCCATTCAGTCTGTTTAATTTTATTCAGACCTTCAGGCTTCACCTTAAGCCGAACTACATTCTGAGCCGCCGGAAAAAAATTAGTAGACTGATAACAGATGCTATGCCGAGTACTAGTAGGGGTCCAGCGTCAAGTGGCGAGCCTACATCCGAAAATATTGTTATGTATTCCGTTCTCTAATACGTAGATTGAAATTAAAATTTATAGTTGGATATCTTGTCTACTTCTGATTTCCCATTATCATTCCCATTTTCCAATTATTAAGTTGAGATTAAGAGCGCAATTTTAACACAAAATCGAATAATTTTTCGAAAATTTTCAGTTAAATGCCTAAAAAAGTTTCACTTGCTTCGTGGTTTCATAAAACCACACAATATTTCTTGAAGTGATAACTTCTTATGGGAGGGTAAACCGCTTCGTTACGTAACGCGTAACGGCGCCAGTCTGTCTGGTTTCCCTTCCTCTCACTCGTACGGCAGCTGTAGGTAGGCCCCAACTCTTTCACCCTAACCCACAGCGCTAGCCGTATTTCGGACAGACACTACCCCATCTCTCTACTCAGTGTTTAGTGTTTAGCTATACAGTCGAACACGGATATAAGAAACACTCGTATAAGAACAACTCGCTTTTAAGAAACGCCTGTGAAAACACGGAGATTTGTTTGCTATATGTACATATAAAAAAGTTTTCATATAAGAAACTCGCTTAAAAGAAACACTCGGATATAAGAAACGTATTTTTATTTACACAATTTGTTATTTTATTGAAATCATTACACATATAAGAAACATAATTTTTTCCTTTGTTGAGCTGGATTTCAGTTTAAATGCAAAAACAGCTCAACTATGCATGTAAACGAATTACGGTTACAGCTGTGCTACTGTCAGTAGAAAAAGCCCGCCAAATCATACTCTCTTCGTGTTGACTTCTGCTTTTGTTCGTTCATATTTCATATCGGTTGTTTTTATATAAGAAATTTTGTTTCTTACATCAGTAGTTTTCGTATAAGAAACTTTGTTTCTTATAAACGTCGTTTTCATATAAAAACAACTCGGATATAAGAAACAAATCTCTTATATGTTTCTTATACGTGTTGGACTATACATATAATGTTGACAGTGAGCATATAACCTAAAATTATCACTGTTTCTGAAAGTTATATGATGAAAAAAGCAGAAAATGATCCTCGGAATATTACAGAATCTCCTAAAGAAAGGTAAGTTTAATAATAATCCACTCCATATTATTTCTGTAGTTTCTATAGTAGCATTTTTACCTCTTGCGGTTCACACGCTCAACCAATCTTAACAAATGAAGTGTCAGAAAAAAGATATTTTCTGGGCGCTTATTTTTGCATTTTTACTTTTTTTAATTATTAACAATAAAATATTAACAATTGAAAAAGTTGAATTTCGCTACATTCAATTTCAACTACGCAGTTGTGTACAAACTTTTCTTTCATTCATCATGCCAAGAAATGACGCCAGTAAAAGGAAGTCGACGGCCCAAGAGAGTACAGTCAAAGTCATTCATAAATCATAACCATAAGAATAACAGTTTAACAGATAGGAAATTTAAGAGAGCATTTCATTTTCAAAATTTGCGGAGGCAGCGTAACCTTTGTGCGACTAAAGTTGCAATTTGGCACTTTTTTCGAGAGCCTGCCACAATTTTTTTGCTATTTGGCCCTTTTTTTGGTTGGAGAAGGCGCTTCAAAAACTTTTCAAATGTTGTTATTTCCCAATTAAAACCTTTTAAATGAACGCAGTTGCCGATGACAATACTATTATAGTTTTAAAGTAACCAATACTTGTATTTATATAAAAATGGTGGGAAAAATGTATCCATCAATTGAGAACGGCTGGGCCGATTTGGCAAGAGAAGGTTTTTACGAAAGGGAATTCTGGGAAAACCCTCCGGAAAAGTCGGGAAATTGGAAAAATCTAAAATTGATTTTTTAAGCTTTCCCCAAATTAAACAATTTCAATAATAAATAGTTCAACTTAGATTAGTTTAAGTTATCACTTCTGTCGCGCGTCCCGAGACGCACACATTTTTTTTGTTTTTAAATTTAGGAACAACCAGGCTTTCAAAACAAATGCATCTCAAAATTCCCTTTTCATCGACGAAAAATTGACTTCCAGGTGGAGTTTGGTTAGTGCACTTCAAGATTCAGAATTATTTAGTACGCGCAAACCTCTTTGCATACACAAAGCTTATCTACCTTTATTCACAACGTTGTAGCTACTTCAGTTTGCATTCTGTTCAAAATTTGGTTATAGGATCATAAATTCGGGTCAATAAAATTGATGGCATGTCGAAAACCACAAAGAGATGAACACCAGTAATTGTTTATAGGCGGCTTTAATGTTTATCGCATCATTTGAAAATATATTTATGACCGTAATAAATTTTACGCAAGCGATTTGCTACCAAACTACCCCATCGCACACAATGGAATGTCGTTAGACTTAACCTGACAGGTGCAGCCATTCACTCGATTTATGACCATACGGGGAGGTACCTTCGCCTGACCTTCAGCTCACATCAGACGCAGTACGAGTACTGTAAGTAAGGTCCAAGACCAGTCTAGATATCTGGACACATTTAAAGAGCAATTCTGATTAAAGTATCAGTATGCGACCGAAGCCAAACCACTTAACGAAAAACTCGTCTCAATCAGGCTACCATTGCCATTGTCAACGAAGAGCCATTGCGTGCTATGCGCTGAATTCCCAATTTCCTTTATAATAAAATTATGCAGCAAAGGGAGGCAAGCACACAAGCTCACACATTATAAAAGCAAATATATATAAAACATTTTTTTTAAATAAATATCCTGAAGCTGTGCCGTGGTGATGTGACCATCGCGGTTGGCAACGTCCCCATACTTTATCGTTCCCTGCATTGAGGCGGTTTTGTGCCCACTATACCGTGGCTGGTTGCTGCGCCTGGTGGACCCATTTCAATTTTAATTAAATTTGCATGTAAATATGAAATTTATGCGCGTCTCAGATCAGTCTGTGATATACTAATTCAATTTAGCCGATACGTGCGCTCTTAATAGGTTTATCTGTTATGCATGCATGTGTCTGCTTTTGGCAAAGGTGCTGCAGATGTTGACGCGGTGCTGGCCGCGTTGTGCTTGTTTTTCGGGTGACGCATAGTGCCGGTGGTGAATATTTTTCGCGTCACTTTAATGCACTGATGAACATCGGAAATGTGTGTTCCACATGGGGTAATGGGGTCATGTGATTGAACAGGATTGAGGTGGTCGGTTTGGTAAAGGTGTGGGCGATGACCATTTCACTATTCCACAGGTGGGCAATTTCGGGAATTATTTTTTACATTGGTGGTACAAATTCCGGGAGTTTAAAACTCTCTACAGACAAAACATTTATTATAAGTTGTTAATTTATTTTTGTTGCTCAACCATGCCCAAGAGTTGGCGGATTTTTCGTGAACCTTTTCCCCAAAAACAAACACACAGTCCGCCGCACATAGACCCTTAAAAGCCCATCCCCCTTAAATGTATGACAAACAAACTGAGATTCGATTCCGCTGAAATGGTTAACTGGAGGATTTTAATTTGCATTCGACAAAAACTTCAACCACCTCACCATCGGCGCACAGTTGCAAATGAAGCACTTAATCAACTCGAGAAACAATGAAAACTTCCCGTTTACACTCGGTTCGCAAAGTTACTACATCAACAACACGGCTCTGCCTCCGACTCTTGGATTAAGTTTTAGTCCTTTTCCCCATTTTGTGCAGAACTCTCTCGTTCTAAAGTTGGTAAGCATAAGCAGCAGGCAAAGGCACTTTTCCTCCCGACAGATCCTTCGCATAAAAGACCCGGAAAACCATTCACAAACAACGTCAATGTCGATGAAGCAGCTTGCGAAGTCAACGTAGTAGTGAAGTAACAAATTAAAACTTCCGACCTCTGGTTGGAGGAGCTTCGGGTCCACTCAATTCTGTGCCGATGCGAATTTCAATTAATTATCGTTGACTTTTCAGCGTTTTTTTTGTGCCGCCGTCCTTTTTCTGTTGTTTTCGAATTGAAAACTTTTCGATTCCATTTGCATAATTCGAAGTCGACCCAAAGCATTGCAGCCACTTGACTAAATGGAACGGTGTGGTCTGGGTTCCGGCCTCTTGGTGCCTTGGAGTGTTTACATTTGGCTAAAGCTTTCTCAGAAATTCGTTTGGAGAAATTTGGGAAGCCAAAAGTTCTGGGTGGAAGTAGAAGGGCCAGCAACAATGCCCTGTGCAATTAAAGAGTCAAACATGTACCCACAAGAGGCGAACCCATGAAGATCAACAGCATCAGCAGCAATCGACTTAAAAAGCGCACTTAAGATAATAGAACGTCGTTAGTTGGCGAACGGGTTGGGAAGTTCGAGTCCAAAGGCAAATGGATTTGATTTGGTCGACACAAATGTGTGCTTGCAGTGTGCCTCCGCATCTTGGCGCGTCGTTTGCCCGACCGTTGCGACAGACGCGACGCCCGTTGTCATTCATTAAGCTAAAGTTGTTCGATCGCTTTCGTGGAACTCTTGCTACGAGCAGGAGATATTAGTTCAAATGTTAATCGAATTGAAGTGCACACGAAGTTGTTGCTTTTTGGGAGCAGCAGCAGCAGCAGCAGCAGCTATAGGGCAGAGCACTTAGCCGAGAGGAGTGAATGGCTGTTTGGCAGAGTAGTGCAGTGAAAACATATCGAGGTTAATGGTATGACTTTTGGGAAGGTCGACAGCAGCACTTTTTGGATATTCATGATGAGCCAAGGAATTGAGAGGTACTTTCGCTGAAGTATGTTGTTAGCCGATGAGTTAAGAAAGTGATTTGAAAGGCTTGATGACCCTTACAGGGAAATAAATTACAGACGAAGTAATTCCGATTTGTCTTCGTTAATAGGGGAAAGAGCTGTGGTAATTGAGTGTACACAGGAAGTAAGTATGTTTTTTTTATCCCCCAATTAAAACTTTAAGGGACCGATCTTGAGATTCAGATAAGCGCCCTGCTTTGCTAATCGTGCAGTTCTTAAATTTAGAGCCCAATTATTGACATTTCTACAAATGCACTTTCACTTAATATTTGACAAACGTCATGCATAAGTAATTGCGAAGAGGCACAAAAGGTATAACTTTCTAAGGACAGTACTGGCAGTAGAAGTAATTTTTGCATTTTAATGGGGGTTGAACCAGTAACATCTCGCTTAGTACTGAGCCACGACTGGGCAAAAATAAAATTGTACTGCCACTTATGCTATACCTAAAAAAGCTTTGCGACTGGTCCTTCGTGGCAACCTTACTCAACCTACCTTTACCTAAATAGTTCTAGCAAAACCAAAGGCGCTTTCGATTGCTACACTACGGAAAGGGTGGGCCATCTAGTGGTTTCCTTTTAAATCAGAGGTTATGTTGACACTGACAGCTGTTTCCCGCTCGAAATCTTGACAAAAACTCAGCATCATACCTCTGCGGAACGAAATGAGTCGCTTTACGCTTGAACAACGTTGGAAAATCTGTGGCCACAAGCCATAACCGCCTAAGTTTTTTTCATACTTTTCAGGAGAGCTGATTAATGTTTCAAATGATCACTACAACAAATCAGGAATATTTGTTTCTAAGTTTATTTTTTTCTTTGGAAAAACTTCTGTTTAAAAAAAGATTATGGTCATAAAAAGTTAAGTGGAGGTACATAGATTTAAATGCTGAAAACGATGGTGCTTATAACTTAATTTTGTCCTAACTCGAGTTAAGCGGTTATGGTTTGTGGCCACTGAAATATCGAAAACTTATTTCCGAAGTGAGTGCCAAAGCCCAAACAGTGCGTTTTTTTAAAATAAGCTTTGGTCCAGATAAAGCACCCACCGCGGCTGTTTTTTTTTTACTCGATTTTAAGACATGTATTTAGACGATCTCTGGTTCATGCAGGATGGCGCGCCATGCCACACAGCCCATGCCACAATCGGTCTTTTGCGCACCAAATTCCCAAATCGCGTTATCAGCCGTTTTGGCGACGTCAATTGGCAGCCTCGGAGCTGAGATTTGACCTCTTTAGACTTTTTTTTGTGGCGAACCGTGAAGGCCCGATGTTATGCCAAGAATCCATAGACGATTCAAGCACTTAAGGCCAATACCATCCAAGCATGGAAAATATCTAATTTTGTTCGTTTTATTGCATTTTTAAAAAGAAACTTGTGTTTGGCCCACCCTGTATATTCACTTTTGTCAAAGTCGTCTTCGAACAAGTAGAGTTTTTTTAAGTCCCATAGGATAAGTTTTATTGAGGACCTACGGAACTGAAGGTATACCTACCTCGAATTTTCGTTCGTTCATCATCCATGTCCATACCTATCTACTAAAAAGATGAGTATTTTAAGTGGAGACCTTATTTGTGGTTTTCGAACACTGTGAGATCTTTCCAAAGACCGGTAAGGGCTAGAACGAAGTTATTTAATTCCTTAAGGTATAATGCCCCAAAATGAAAGAGCACGGAGCTTTGCCAAAGGTCAAGAGCTCTATATATTGACAATTGTAAAAGGTACATAGCCTTTTCGTTGCCACGTAGAACTTTTGACCTATATAAAGAGGTACAAATTTGTAATGTAAAATGAGCCCTCGCAGACTGAGCTTGTGGTTTGTGGGCGAGCTGAGTGATGATAGTTTCCATAGGTCCTGTTCCTGTTGTCTGGCTGGTGTTAGTTGCAGTGACCGAATGGGGATCCTCAAAACACTAGTTTGGCCAAATGTATGGCCCCAATTTGGATTCCAAGACGTAATCCGAAATTCGTCCCATCAGACAGTCGTCCTTTATGCATACCCAGGATGTGTTGGCTAGATTGTTCATATATGACCTTTAAAGGCTTCATGGGAGACGGACGGTCTTTCAGCGATATAAAAACCCTTCATCTATGAGGAGAGTTATGGTGGGACACAAGGGACACAGCCATTTCATAGGTATTTTCAGACCAACAAGTCGAAAGAGCCTCACGACAAATATTCGAAACATTTGAGAGTCATTCGATTGATTTCCCACACCGCTCTGTTGCCTAACACAAGTTATCGATGGCACAGCTAAAACCGTTTAGAAAGTGAAAGTCGTCTGTCCTCCCTCGGCTATGCACAAAACCGATATCAATTTAGAAGCATTTTTATATTTCTTTGTGAAGAATTTCAATAAAATCCATTAAGCAATCTGCCAACTGCGGCAAGTGAAAGCAATCGTTTCGTCGTTGGTTGTTGGTTGCTGGTTGTTGCATGTTCAGCATAGCGCCCGAAGAGGAATCGCAAACAGTTTGGTTTTGCGAGAATGCTAATGCTGCTATTGCACGACAACCTTTAGGAAGCAGCAGCCGATAGCATGCGTCTGTCTATGACTTTTGCAGTTAATTAGGACTTGACAGAAAAAATACAATTTTCCTATTCGAGAACCGAATATCTTTCCTTCGGTTGAAAACGATACTTGCTGTGGCAAAAAGTTAAACAATTACTCTATCCAACAATCGCATCTTCATTCATGACGGTGTGGCAGCAGCAACGGCGGCACACCAAGAGCGGAAACGTGATCCCAGACGGACATGTAGCTGGGTACCGTATCTGGTTTCCAAGATGCCTACATATCTCTCCTTGTACTTTATCTTTCGCTGTGCTTTTGGCAAGAGGGCAACAAAAAGCCACCCGACGATGAAAAAGAATTTGTTTGAAATTGCCAACGAATACAGAGGAAAACAAAAAAATTCAAGTCGAGCCTTATCGGCGGTGCGAGAGGTTTGTATACATCTCTCAAGGCAGTTGTTGTACTCGGTGTTTTTTTTTTTTTTATATATATTTCAAGTTGCGCGCCTCTGATCTATTGCCATCACCATTTGGGTATAAGTGTGTGTGTGTGACATGAAAATCGTGCCTATTGGAAAATTGTGTGCTGCAATGGAATGGAATGAAATTGGTAATTTGCTGTGTCATGGTAGGACTGCTATTTGTACGTCGACGTAGTAAAACCGGCGTTTTTCTCTCTGTGTGCGGTGGAGGTGGGATTCGTTTCGGTCACAGGTAGGTCCAGGTATAATTGCGCGCAATGTTTTCCTTACGTGCTTTGGTTTTTTTTTTTTTTTTTGTCGGGCTTATTATTCACACAGAGCGAGTAGACGACAGACAATCACATTTGGACAGGCCAGTGCCATCGCACAGACCAGAGACAGACACTCGGACAGACGGAAGAGTCAATAGCTGCAAGATGGGTTGATAAAATTACACAGGAACTCGTTGTGTTGCGCATGATGGAGGTGCGATTATGCAATAAAAGCGCGCCTTCAATAGCGGCCGGTGCAGTTGCGGGTGATTATTGCTTTTCACTTTTTCCCAAATGGCCAAACGCCAACCTGAACAAATAAACTTTTAAGTAGATGATTGTTGTTGAGAGCAACAAGTTGCGATGGGAGTTGTTGGTATGAGATGGATTGTTGTTATGACTGTCAGTTGCGGTATATGTTAGGTACACTTCTAGTTGGGTACTTATTTGTGCTTTGAATATGAGGTGCTGCTGGAGGGTTAGTTGTGTTTGCATACTGAAGATGGTGCTTGTGGAGGATAATTGAAAATGGGCAACTTGAGAAATGTTGTCGAAAAAGAAGCGGCAAGTGTGTGGTGTTTTTTTTTTTTTTTTTTTTAATTGTTATGTCTGTTGACTGCTTATAGTGAAATGTCAGAAATAGCTCACGAAAGTAGCTTAATGTGCGATTTGAAGACAGCTTGCGTCAGCGTTTACCCCGTTGCACTGACGTTCAGCGATTCAAACTGGGGGGGGTGTTGTTCTCTAGCAATTTGATCGCTGCCGTCTACCATTTTTGGGCCATTTTATTAAAAATGTAGACAGTCCAAAAATGAGTTTTGAGCCCGCCATCTGTGGTGCAAAGATTAATAAAGTGCACGACTGGGTCGAACGTAACTTTCTCGTTCATCAAAAATGTTGGTGCAAATGAATTGTTAGATTTATTTTTAGGGTGCATATTCAATGTGAATGAAAAAAAACAAGTTATTGTTCGGGATGTCAGTATTACTTGGTTTTTAGGGTTTTATCGAAATCGAAAATGGGGTTTTCGAGATATGAGCAGCTTTAAAGCGTTTCCAGTGATTCGCACGCAATAATTTTGAAAACATCAATTTTACTCTAAGTTTCATTTTGGTTAAAATCATGCCGTTTTGAGGTAAACTAGGAAAAACTACATATTTTTCAAAAATCGCTTTTTTCAAAAATCCATTTTACGATAATACAGAGAAGAGCCGAGTTTTCCATTAAGTTAGAAATTACCATATTACCTTAGAAATGAATTTTTGTTACAATCGTATGGACCGTTTTCGAGATATGTCCAAATTTCAAAAGTACCGTTACTCGATTTTTTAGCGGAAAACTGAGTATGCAGTTATGTTATCCTCACCTACTTAAGCTTGAATATTAATTTTTGTTGAAATCGTTAGAGCCGTTTTCGAACAAATGAAACTGGTATGAAAATTTTGTATGGGAAGTACCATTAATATTGTGGTTACCATGCAAATAAAAAAACAGCCCCGAACTGTAAGCCCCCAAACTTCAAATCCGATGTTTGAACGAAATCCATTCAGCCGCTTAGGCTGTAGGCCTCGGGACATGCAGACAGACAGACAGACAGATGGACAGAATTTTGCGAGTTCGAAATTTTGTACGAATACAATATCTTTCTCTTACTACGTAATGGAGAAAGTTAAAAATCTGTCCGCCAAACAGAACCCTACTACCCGAAATCGAGAAATATATTTCTACAAACTTCAACTGCACATAAACATTGGATGGATAAAACAAATAAATAGTTGGCGGAACAGGTCCGCAGGGACCCCGCGCTTAGCTTCTCGCAACCATTCGTTTTGTGTGAGTTTTATTTATTTTCGGGAAGAATGAAAGGGATCAACAAATTAATGCCAAAAGGCTCATTGAGAAGCTCTTTCATGACAGTCATACTCTCGGATGTATGTCAGGCGTTCGCGAGGGAGGGCACAGAGCGTAGAAAAAACCTCAAGGTGTAATTATTGTTTTTCCGGGGATCGACCATGGAAAACCTTGCTTAGTAGTTAAATTTACTAACCACGACAGCTGAACATAAATCAAGTAAATTCAAAATTCATTCCGACTGCTTGTTTTATTTGCAAAATTTGACAGTTGTGGGAACTTATATTGTGATGTGTGGTGATCCACCACTCAACGTTCTCAGCGAACAGAGCCACAACAACACAAAGTCCTCCACTTCGTCAAACATCTTTTTCTCTTACTTTTTGACACCGATGGCGAGCAGAAGTTTTCCACACAAGTGTCTTAAAATAATATTACCAGCAATAAATATGGAATAATCTAGTTTAATATAATTATTCTTTGTTTCGTTGTACCTAATTTACATTTTTCATTACAGATGTATTAATTTATTGCTTATATTTTGTATTCTGCATACGCTTTATAAAAGAAAATAAGAAGCGGAAGTGGCGGAATCCCCTCTACAAAACACGCCAGTCACATCTTTTACCTTTTGGCTGTGTCTCTTGTGACGTACATGCGAATATGAAAAGCAAATGTTATACAGCGGGTAAATAATAACGCCTAGCAACCGCTGTTTCTATCCCAAAACACTGGGAAGACTCTGCAAGACTGACGTTCAGATTCTGTAGCTGTTACACTGCGTTCAACTATTGCGAAAACAGGTACCCCTTTTCGATATGGACGCATTGTTCTTCAGTTCTTCATGTGATATTTGTCCCAGTTTGTGCTAAAAAAAATAAACAGCACCGTCCCATCAGAAAAGCTCTTAAATCCAACTCAGTTGAACAATAGTCGTGTTTTTCTCAGCTTCGATCTCAGCAAAGCAAATAAAAGTAGGATTTTCAGCTCCAATAACCATTTTTAGTTTCGACTCTATATTTTAGTAGTTCACAGTGGCTATATTTTCCATACAAATTTCGCAATTGTGAGCTTCCGTAAATTTAAAGTCGAGACTAAAATTTGTATGAAGGAGAGCGTAGTTGTTCTAATTGCGTGCTGAAAATCCTACTTTACTTTGCTTTGCTGAGATCGAAGCTCAAAAAAACAGGCCTAATGTAATAGAATAAAGCGAATAAGCCCACTGACAGCTGGGAAGAAAAACTTCAGATTATGGAAGCTGCCCAATAACCTACGCACATGAAGTTCACTTTTGAGTGAATTCGTTGGCAGTTTTCACGAACTGAGCACATTTAGTGGTGGAAATTTGAAATGACAGTTCAATCACAAAAAAATGTCCTCTGCGGAATTATTCTGCAAAAAATATTTTAAGCAACTGATATGCGACCGATTTCATGCGACTGTTCTTCCTTTGAATACGTTGACGTAGACCTTTAAGTCCCTTTGCACAAAAAAATTGGGTGGTTGGGTTAAAATATAAATAGCTGGCGCAACAGGTCCGTAGGGACCCTAGGTCTAGCTAGGTGGTTGAGTTAAGTACAAGTAAAAAAGTAAACAGCGTGTAGCTGATGCATATCGAGTCAATGGTATAACCTTCCAATTGAAACATGGAAAACAGATTAGACGTCCATTTCTCATGTATAGATGAGGAAAATAACTCCAAACTGGTCTCAAATATTAATTTTCCAATGACACACTCAATCCCCCTCTGTCGGAATTCAAACAAAGAGTTCTGGAGCAGGTTTACCACTATTTCACTCGTAAATCTGTCTCTATGAGTCAGTGCTTTACATTTTAATAACTTAATTAGAAGTTCTTAAGGGGCACAAATCTTAAGCCTCTGGTTCACAACAACCAAATCGCCTTCAGTGCCGCATTTAATGATTTTTTCTACACCCCAGCTTTACACCAAGAGTACACCGTCCGCGTGGGCACACACTCGTATCAAGTCAATCAAATCCAACACCGCACCCACCTGATTGGATTATAACTCAATTTAATTCGCAATTTTAGGTTGGCGATAATAACTCGCTCATTTTAGCTGCATCAATCAGGGGGACACACGCCGCATAAATTAAATCGCCACAAAGTGCTGCCCCTCCAATCGAAACATCGAGAGCAATCTATCAACTGTTCGCAGGTAATTGTCATAAGACTAAGGGGAGACGAACAGTTGCATAAATCTCATTCGCGGAAATAGTCAAGTCTTTGGGGTTCTTTGGAAAGGAATGAATGCGCGAGGAGACATTGTGCGAATGGTATTGAACTTTCGGAACCGAGAGTCTATGATTTAGTATGCATGCATGTTTGACATGAGAACGTAGGCACAGGAACACACACGTACTGTCGATGTGGACGCACCACCAATCGATGCACCATCATCGTCATCATCATCAACAGCATCATCGTCGTCGTCGTCGTCGTCGTCGTCGTCTTCGGCGCGGTCGTTGGATCGTCGTCTGGCGCGCTGGTGTGGATGCCTATTACAACACATTTAGCTGAGGTAATTTCGCTTTATCTCTGTCAATCGGGCAACCAGGTGGATGGAAGGCTGACTCTTCCCTGTTGCACTGGATGTTTGGTTGGGGTTCACTTTGTTTTTCGTCAGAGAACGCAAAGAAAGAGCACATTGCCGCCAAACAGCCATTCAATGATTTACAGATCAATTTCTGTTGTTTATGTGACAGTCGGGTCATGATAATCGCGCTCGCGCACAAATCCATAGCTGTAGGGGAATCTTTTGAGGCTCTTAAGGCTTTGGGGTTGAAGAAAAAAAAAAAACCTACGACACCAATGAATCTCGCTGCGCACTAATATCCATACGTGATAAGAGTATGAGTGTGTGCGTTCAGCTCATGTGTAGCATCAATGAATGGGAATTCGTCGCGGTCTATATCCAAGCGCGCTGAAAGATAGATATCTCCATTGGCTTGAACGATGGCGAGATACACATGCCTCTCGGAACCACAATTCATCCTGGTAGAGCCTGATCTTTGTTATTTACGGTTCTTCCATGAATATGGTGATTTATTTAGTTGATGTGCTGGTGGATGTGCCGCAGACATATTCGCACACTTGACGCCGGCCGCCCGGCCGCCTTTGAATGCGAAATTTGCTGTTGCGTGAAAGAGATGCGTTAGTACCGTTTTTTGGTACAGTGAACCTGTGGGGTTTTTCCGTTCGAACTTGTTGTTAAATGGTGGCACTTCTACCTACTCAATTCTGGGGCAGTGTAGCGAATAGATCGCTTTTTAAATACTGTTACGCGTGAAGGAAAACGTTCGTGTTTAAGGAGCCACTTCTGCTTTTATCAACAGAGATGGGATCTCTATGGGAAAGAAACTTAGTTCCAGTGAAATATAAGTATATTTTTGGTTTAAAATTAGAATGGTGTGACATAAGTAATTGTATAGAAAAGTAGGAATTCGAATTCTAGATCGACTGTCGTTATAGAAAGTTTCCATTCATGGTGGCTTTGACAGCTCGGGAACAATCATCGACTTTTAAAAGTTTTACGTATATATTAGGTTCGTTCGGGTACTTTTTTGCAAACGTAAAATTATTAAAAATTTGCTAAGAAAATTTATTTACTGAGAAAATTAAAAAAAATGAGAGTGAAATCCATTTCCCCTCTTTTCATTTTTTCGTAATTTTCTACTCGCCGAATTTCGACTTACTGAAAAATTAAAACTGACTCAGAAGTTTGACAAGTAAAACTCGTTTTATTTTTGTCTTCAACGATGTCGGAGGAAGAAGTTGCAATTGAATGCCCTCCTAGAACATATCAGCGCATTCAAAATGGTAAGTTTAATAGGTACCTATTTAGCTTATAAAAAAATTAAATTCCAACTTATTTTGTAGATCCCGCATTTTACGATAATGTCAAAATGACATTTCTTAAACGTTTTGTAAGAAAACCGGTCACGCACTTCTCTTGAAATTGAGAGATTTCTCTCTCGATTTTTGATATTTGACATTTTTGATTTTTCTATGCTGAAAGTACACGAACGAACCTATTTTGTTAAACTTTGGAAATAAAAGGCGTTGGACTTCAATAAAGTAAAAGTGAAAACTGCATAGCTTTTATGAGAAAATTATAGTCTTAGCGATGTATAAAAATGTTTTATAAATTCGAATGAGAGACGGCAACTCCGTTAAATTAGTTAAACATATTTATTTCATATTTTACTTAACATATTTATTGTGTGGAATGGGTGCGGGACGCTTAGCCTGGGGTCCTATTTCCTTATTTGATATCTTATTCGACATAGCTAATTGCCATTTCATGCTCTTAAAAGTTGGAGATCAGTGTGCGTGTTGCATGGGTAGGTGGGGCGTATACCTGCTTTATTTATCTTGTAAAGAAATATGTGACGAATTAGAAAGATAGGGTTTAAAAACACCCTTTGCAAGACCTGAAACCATCTGTAGCTTAACAAATTTGGAAATCAGTTGAATTTAAGATCTGACGAACCGATTATTTGAGAGCCGATTTTTAACAAAGATGTAGTAAATGAAATAGGAATTTTCATATGTAAATATGTGGTCACAAATAACAATAAAAAAATTTGTCGTAGTTTAAAACGCTGCTACCATCACTTTGATTATGAGCAGTTATTTTCTATTTTTATGTTTATCGTTTAAATCGAAATTACAGGCGGTTATTCTTTATATACAAAAATATTATTTGTATAAAAAAACAGGTTCTCCTCTTTAGACGGACAACTTATTTAGGCGCACAAGGATTCTAAAGCGTATACCTGCAAAAGGGAGTTTAATAATTACATATTAAACACCCGTGGAGGGTTTTTGTAATATCTTTTCAAAAGCATTTTTTTCAAGTTTTAAGCGCAACTGTGGAATATTTTTTAACCGCCTTAAAATGTTCAATGATGCGTCACTGCCGAACACATCATCTGCCTTTAATAACCTCCACAATGCTATGAATGAATGTTAGTCACCTGAAAATGCCAATTCATTGGTGACAGCAATTTCCTTTCAAAACTTATGGCAGCCCATTAGAGGGAATCTGTACAGATCCATTCGTGGGAGCTACCTTAGACAAGGTAGGTATATGCAATAAAATTAATATTAACTGTTCATTAGTCCCCTAAGCCCATTGAAGTAGCAACTTCCTAGAAATGCATTCCCACTACTCTTCGAATAATAAATTGACAGTGCTATGCCTTTTCTATATCCGTAGTACTCTCGTCATCCCTGGGATTGACTGAATCACGAGTCATTGCATCATTGGCCATTTCGATTCCCAGGCTATTAAAAAAGAACAACACCTCTGAGATTGAGCTCGCACGTCTCCTCTGTAGGCCACGGCGTGCATGTCCAGTCGTTCGATTGGAAATTAATTGCCGCTTGTCTTTGTTTTTTCGTCCCCCTTTAACGATTCCTTTTTTTGCTTGGCTACTAACCGTCGTATTCGAAGAGTCAGTTTCGAGTACTCTCGGTTGAAGGGAGTTTCCTGAGATGTCATAAAATGCATCTCTAAGAAATGGGAAACGATTAATTTTGCACGAATGATGAAATTAAAATTGCACTCAATCGAAGGGTGTTGAGTTGTGAGAGTGGTCTTTGTTTTGTCCGGTATTTATGTGTATTTGATTGTCGTGGTACTATGTGTGTGGTGGAAACGTGCAAATTGAATTAAATTATCCCCTCGGGGGCAAGGCCAATGATAGATTTAAGTTTATGTTGTGGTTATTGCTGCCGCAGTTGTTCAAGGCTGTCGGCCAATTGGTGTGGCTAATAAGGTGGTCATTTTTAATATGATCATGAGGATATGTGTTGAGGTTGGGTCTTTCATGAGGAGTGCGTCCATGGCGGTGTATTCACATAGTTGGAGATTTGATTTAAGCTAAAATGATGGATCCATCTACTCTCAGATGGGATATCATTATTTGTTGTCAAAAGCATGATTTCTGTAGTTGTGCTTTCAAAGTTTAAGATTGACCCTGAGAGGAGGGTTCCCCGTGAAACCACAGGAGTTTGGAAGCGAATGAGCTTTCCATCGATAAGGACCTCCTCAAGAAGATTCGAAAAAATCGTCGAAGGGACAACAGGAGCGTAGGTTCCTACTCTGTCCGGGAAAATCCTCAAATTGATGTCAGGAGGTCTAATTCGCTGAGGTAACTCAACAAATGGGTAGAGCTAGGTGGATCGTCATTGGTTGGTTGGTCCCCCGCCAGTAACTCGATCAAAAATAAAATTAAGCATACCTACTCAGCTTTGTCCCGTAATTCGCTCATCTAAAGTGACCCACGAGATTTCGCATAATTGCATCACAGTCTCGGAATGAATGACTGCGTACCGATTCTGAATTCCCCTGACAGCGACCCTTTTTCCACCAAGCGCCAACAGTCGTATTTCACCCAAATCCTTTTGCCCAAAAGTGCCATCAGTAAGAAAAGCATTCCCAATGCAAGTTCTTAACCACTTCACCACGAAACAGTCACGAAAACTGCCAGCCGTTGTTGTACAAGCGGAAGTAGGACCTTAGCCCACCGAAACAATAGTTTACAACGAAAAGTACAAGCGCCTTCGAACGACTCTTTGCCCACCCCATACCTACATGTGATCTCGCCCAAATTCGCCGCCTTACAAATTTAATGACACGGTCGTTAGTCGTTAGTCGTTAGTCGCTCTTGCTCATCCTTTTCTCTCTCTCTCTCTCGAGTCTATGGCTAACGATCTGTTTTCTGGTTAGCCAAACGGCGAATAACCCAAATTAAATCACCGCTTCTGTAACTTTTGCTCTGTTTGTGCAGTGTGCACACCGCACACCACTCTCGAGAGCAATCGAACCGGCAATTGAAGAAATCCCAAGGTGAGGACATGAAGTGGTTTCACAACCCCGCCACTTGGCTGCATATAAAACAAAAGACTCATCGATTTGTTAAGTTCTCTCCATTTTTTCCGCCGGCTGCCTGTAATGGGATGCATCCTTCTTGACGAAAACCCCGCGCTTCGGCTTACACGGCCAAACTAGTTCGCAAAGCGTCTTCAATTGCTCGGTGCTGAACGACAATAAAAGGAACACGAAATATGTACACAGAGAAAAAAAACGAAAAAAAGAGAAGAAGAAGAAGACGACGACTAGGAACGCGAACGACTTTAATCACTTTGAGTTGTGCAATACACAAACGACATCAAAGGATTTCCCTTTAGGAGGAGGACTCGACTCCTGAATGTGAACCTCTGGAATCCATGGGCCCAAATTGCCAGCGACAACGACGACGACTATATGAGACAACAACCAACAACCAACGACGAAAGATGCCGCCGCCATTGCAGCAGCAGTCGTCGCGATTTCGCACAACTACGAGTACAACACCGGCAGCAGCGAAAGACAAACAAAAGGATGCGGTGCAGCTGATGCCAAATGCCATGCTACACCGAATGATGCAATTTCACTCCACTCCACAGTCCACATTGTTATTATTATTTTGTATTTGCTTTTCCTCGGCATCCGTCTTCTTTTGGGAGCTCTGGGCTTTTAAGAAGAAGGCGACGCACACATATATTGTATTTGGCTTGGCTGCTGCCCAACGTCGTCGTCGTCGTCGACAGAAAACGAGAAAAATTATTTTCGCGAGCTCCGGCAATAAAAGTTGCAGCACACAGAGGCTGCTGCATTTGCATTCGAATGTAGCTGCCGTATGTATAGTGCGACTCAAGTAAAGGGCGCAATAGGTGGAAGAACGGAGGAGACAGTACCACCAGCAATCAGCGATGTGGCTTCTGCCCACCCTTGCCACCGAGAAGAATTTTTCTTTTTCTTCGCAAAATTTGAAATTTTTTATTCGTTTCGTTTTCCCTCACTGCCGATGGATAGTCCTGTTGTTGTTGTTGTTGTTGTTGTTGTTGTTTGGAAACATGTTTAACATTTGGTTTCTTGTTTCTGTTCCTTTTCGTTGTTTCATTCGCTGCTCAGCATACACACATGGTCTGATCGAACAGGTTGTGAACATTTCAATATTTGTGTGCCATTCAAAGAACTTGTCGACTCGAGGGAAGCCACACACTTCTAAACGAACGAACAGAAAAAAAGGACGATGGTTTCCCGCATCTGAAGATGTTGCAATAACAATTTCATGACTAAAATTACCCTCGATATAAATACTTCAAGGGGTCTTGCATACTTCGATGGGGATGGGATTGTAAAAGGACGTAGGTTAAATTTACAAGATCGAAGGTTTGCGTAAACAATAAAATATTTTACTAGCTCTATGTAATAGACAGTAAAAGTAAAGTGCCATTGGGTGTGGTCTTGCCATCAGCTATAGGTAAAAATATCCTTCCATCCCCTAATATTTAAGTGTTGCCTTGTAAAAGTCAGCTGCACTGCACTTGATAATTAAAACGTGTGTGGGGACCTTAAAAGCTGAACACAATAATCGCCTGAACCCGTGACATACTGATTGACCTTCAAAAAAATTGCACGGCTGAAAAGGCGTCATGTCCTAGACCCAGGTCCTCCAAGGACTGTCCCAAATACAGAAATAATAAAGTAAGTCAGATCTTTCCCAATAATCAGTAAAATTTACGACATTCGCAATATTAATTGCAAAATTTTAAAGCTTGTATGGGAACGTATATTGTGACGTAGTTATTTCAACGCACTTGTGGCGGAAATGTTAATACAAAACGACGACATATGCTCCTGCTACGCCCATGCGCAGAGAATGCGAACGCAAATGTTAACCGAAACAGTTTAGTTTAATTGATGGACCTATTCTCCCTAAGTAAATTCTGCTGGTATAGTGTTAAAAATACGTGATTGATTCCATTTGACGAAAGCTAAAAAAAAAGTATATGACCCTACCCACTGTACCCAAATATTTCAGTAGGAATTGTGAACAGCACTCCAGAAAACAATTTGAGATTCCATCCGCACGATTTTCAGAATTTTGAATTCCGTATCGATTCCCATTCTATTTCAACACCACAAACATCCACTTTGTGTTTTCCAAGGAACAGAGTACAGGCTACAGAGCATCTCATCTTCAAGCGAAAATATACCGATCACTAAAAGACCTCCCAACAGATGGCCATGGCCACTCGCCTAGCGCTTGTTCTCTTTAGTGCATCACTTAACATATTAATTCATTTCCAATGAATTTCTCGAAAATCATCATCGAGGATGGGGAGGCTAAAAAAAAATCTAAAGTGTCATCCAAATAACCCATTATCATGGTCGGCAGCACCACTGGAGGCAACAGCAGCTCTCACATTGATGAGATAAACTTTTTTTTTTTTTTTTTGTTCTGTTTTGCTTCACGCCTCAAGTGCGTTAGCGCTGCTCTGCTCATCCTCAGTTGGAAAGTGTCAGTACTTGAAAAATTGGAAATTGTAGCATTTTGGGTGGTCGCGAACGCGATGTGTATCGTGTCGACCTACTACTTGTCATCGCAGTGTGTGCACTTGTTTTGTTTCACCCGAAAAGATAATGACAATAGAATAACACTTCAAACTGTTTTGTACCCAAAAAAGACGCGTGATTCCAGTGAGTGCATGTGGACTGGACACTGTGTGAGGTGTAAGGTAGGTTCCCATTCAGTTAACAGACGTGGTCCGCTAAATACGTACTCGACTAGTTTCCACCATCACTGCCACCATCAATCACGTCTGAAGTGTGCCTAATGGTCGAAGGCACGCAGTAGAAAATTCAAATTGAACAGTTTTCTGGCTTCTGGACTGGATGAGTTTGGAGGTGGCAATCCGGGCGCAACGAGGCGGTTCACTCTTTGCTCCAGTCATCTCGCTTGTTAACGTGGAGTAAATTGGAGAAACATATTGACATGTGGGCAGAGTTTTTTTTTTTTTTTTAGCCTGTTTGACTAAATTAATTGGTATTAGCGAATGATCGTTGTAATTACAGTTTTCGTGGGCGGGGTGACGATATGGCGTTAGTTGATTGAGTACCACAAAGTTTGGGAAACTTGTAATTGGATTAAAGACTTAGGGCTGTGCACAGCTAATTAGGGTTTGGGTGGGTTCGGTTGGAGATTAGTCATTTGGTTAGAGTGTGGTTTGGAATTTACTGTTGAAAAAAAGAAAATTTTAAATTTCGAGAACTGAAGAACAAGTTTGCCTCTCGACCAACCGGGCCTTAAACTAAGATTTGTTTTCCTACAGCTGCATCGGAGTTGCAGTTGCAGTGCCGTAAAGTGCCCAAAAATCATTTTTGGTTGAGTTTACTTTAGCATCTCACATTTTCGAATGGTGTTTATCACGATTTTGTTTCGAGACAGTATATGGAAGAGTTTTTGTAGCAATTTCTGGAATTACATCCAGGTCTAACTAGAAGTCACAGGAACAAGGTTGTTTTACTTAAATTTAAGCGTTTTTGTGTTTTAAGTCAGTTAACTACATTTTGGTGAGTTCTTCGGGAGCTAGCAAACCGATCAAAATGTCTACTAAATTTTTGACAATTTTTGGAACTCCATAACATTTTTGTCGGTGTTCTTAGAAAAAATTGTATTTTCTCAACATTTCATAAAAATTTGATTTACTTTGATGTAGATATACCTTTTGAAACTAGAAATTTTCCTTTAACTCGGTTTTTAAAATCTAATTTCGGCAAAACAAAATTAAATATGTGGGGAAAGCATTTTGAATTAATCTGGTTGGAGGTCGTTGCTGGTGCAAGGGGAATATACGAGTTCGTGTTGCTCGCGTTCAGCAACGATTTTACTATGGTGTGCTGCACATCATCTGCTCAACCCGTTGCTCAACTTGTTACATTTTTTGTTCAATTTGGTTGTGTTGAGCGCGACGTATTGAAATTTGTAGATATGCCAATGCGAGTTTAGCCATTGGAATCAATCAAGCCAAAGGTGTTCATGCTAAGTAAAAAGATGTCAGCTGCAGTGTGTGTTCAAAGGGCTGCCCAAATAATAATGTCTGGTTATGTGTTTGACGGTATCAACAGCACAAGAGAGGCTCAGCTGGAAAACTTGAGGAACTTATTTTTTTTACGAAAAATCCGACAAGTTTATCAACTTTGCGCACGGGGTCATTTAAAAATTGAATGAATTGACCAACTTAGAGTAGGGGACCGGCAACGCGGTTACCACTAAAATTGTCAATTGGAATCTGAAATCAAGGTGATAAGCGTGAACAACATGAGTTTGAGCAGTAGTGAACGAATTTGAAAGTTATTTTGTTCAACTAAAGAGTTGAATAAAATTGGTCGATGAGTTGCGCACGTAGTGGACGACGGGGATTAGCTGTGATTCAATAACCGATAACTAAAAGCAGTCCTAAAGTTGGGCCGATCTTGAGAGATTATTCTCATCGCTATGCTATTTTACGAGCTGTAGTCCATAGTTTTCCCACAGCTTATTCTGATAACGATCGTTCTGAGGCTAATTTTCGAGCGCGGTTATATATTTTTTTTTTCAACGTAACGTATTTTCAAAACTTGATTCTACGAAAATTTCAAATTTGTTTCGGTTCGGATCGTAATCAATAAATAGCATATTGTCCCTAGCAAAAGACGAGACTCTGACCAAAGCTCTACTAAATCCGACTAAGGGTTGAGAGGATAGAAAAAGTCGTCCAATACCAAAACCCTTTGGCAGTGTGTATCGGTTTATTTTTTTTTTTAATATTTATTAAAATCGTTTAACATCTGAACATTTAAGTGACCTGTTCTGTGACCCGATGAGGTTGGTACGTTTATCTGCTCCAGGCGCAATCACGAATTTGCAATCGGTAACTGGATTTATAATCCCATAAGTCTGATACCAGTCTTTGATCACAGATTAAACCTTAAGGGCTTATTTAAATTTGATTTATCGATTTAAATATTTATTTATTTTATTTATTTATTTATTTATTTATTTATTTTTTAACTGGCAGTATTTGGTCACAGATTAAACCTTTAGGGTTTATTTTAATTTTATTTATCTGTTTAAATATGTATATATTTATTTTATTTATTTATTCATTTAATTTTTTTATTTTTTAACTGGATTTATAATCCAAAAAAACTGATACTAGTAGTTGGCCACAGATCAAACCTTCAGGGTTTATTTCAATTTTATTCATCTATTTAAATAGTTATTTATTTTATTTATTAATTTGTTTTTTAACTGGATTTATAATCCCATAAGTCAGGTACCAGTCTTCGGTCACAGATTTAACAAATAGGATTTATTTGCATATGTCCTGATATTGTTTAATCATGAATAATTTTCCCCATTTTATTTTTGACTTGAAAGTAATTTTTTGCAACGATCTCCCAACGCCAGCTCAAGTCAGAAAGAGATTTATATCACATCGTAGCCATTACATAAAAATCGTCAAAGACAAAGTCTTAAGCAGTCTTAAGAACGCTTTAATAAAATCGATTTCGAAAACGACTTCTCCATTGGACCGACATTTAAAAAAACTTGAAAAGCAAAATCTTATTAAAAGACCATTTCACCTGCACGATGGAGGAGCATTTTCGTTCCAATTACCACACTTAGCTGGCCATAAGGAACTTTTTATATCGCCATTTACTGAAATTGAAAGACGTGACTCTCATCTGTACTAATATGGGGCAGAGTCCGATTGCATACATCTGCTTTCATATGTGAGGAATCAATTTGCCTTAAGTGCAAAACGAAAACGGAAATAACCTTCCCGTTTCCCCAATTAATTTAATCGCCCTCGCCAACAACTTTAAATACAAATTTCTTAGAGCAGTATGTATCCCAAAAAAAAAGAAGAAGATAACTTCCCAAGTGTGAAAAATCCACTGGCACACCACCAGATTATAATATACCTGAACCCAATGACGAAAGGCGAAGAGATGTATCTGAGACTGTAAATTGAATTTCATTGCAAATTGCATCCATAATAAAGATACTGAGAACATTCTGATAGAAGTGGGAATATTTACACCCAACCTGAACCAACACCCATCATAACCCATCTGCAGTCTGTAGCAGCATACTCGTACCTTCGAAAACTATTATTGGCTTTAGGACTTTTAACGACTTTTTCTCCGGTCAGTGGGCATCACAAATGAATTAAAAACCGCATAAACACCTAAGGGCTCCGGCTGGAACGCTTAGCGCTGCGGCAACGCCGATAATTGCATTGGAATGTTTTTCCCTTGGTTTATGGTGCCATAAACATAATTGGAATATCGAATACTTGGATTTGTCGATATTTCTTTCGGCAAGGGGTTACACGGCCAAGCGAATCGAGGTTGCGCCAAAGATTCAGCGGAGAAAAAGAAGAAACCGAATCGAGGCGGAGGCTTGGCGTTACAAAAACTAGGAGCTACAGGATGGAATGTTGCGCTGGTAGCGATGCAGAATGTGATTGATGATGATGGTTTTTGTATAGTGTGGCCGATCAATATTATTAACGCGTATTCTGTGAATCATTGTTTGCGTTTATCATTCGAGGCTGAGTGAGACTTGTAAGAGGCGGTTGCAGTGCAGTGGTGCTAATCAAAGAGTGGGCTCACTTTGTTTCATTAAGACAAAGATGGCTTGTTGTTGGTTACTCAGGCAATGTTCAGGTGAGTGGTGCATTTCGCAAATATACTTGTATGACAGCCGGTGTCAAGATAGATGGTTGTTTGGCACGTTTCAAAGAGGTTGTAGTGTCTCTTTGTTTAACTTGACACAATAGTTGGTTAAAGTGTTGCTGCAATGTTCTTTGTCAAATGAAAGTGAAATTATAAGGAACGTATTCTGTTTCTGTGGATGCTAACATTTAGAATCACTGCGGATTAAGAGAGTGAGACATAGGGCATATACAGTGACTATAAGGCTACCGCAGTTGGTGTTGTGTTCAGCACATCGAAATTAAGCTTCTAGAACTTACGTTTCCTGTTAAAAACCGTTGATTCAGACAGGACGATTTTTTGAGGAATTGTAGATACCCGAAACTGTTATAGTCCATAAATATCAGCTATGGTGGTCTGAAACAAAGTCAGTCAATTCGGGACTAAAATGGAAGGTCCACATATTAAATATCGATCGGAGAGCGTCCCAGAAGTTGGACAGCCGTCGAGGGAATCCTAGGAATAGCTACTTGAAAGCATCCATCGTCTAGGGTACCCTCCGCTATTTTTTAAAAGAATGGAGGAGACGGCATCGAGCCAAACAGCTTTCTGATGATAGACTGGTTACAGGGGTTTTATCAAACGTTCGCAAAACATGGGGATAAGTGAAAGGTGAGTAGAAACTAGGAATTTTTTGGGTGTGGAACTACTCTCTCAGCTGCCCAACATACGCAGCACTCCATCCACAGTGTCCTGTGGCTACCATCTGCCGATCCACGAACGAGGACGAAAGTTTTTAATTTTTGGTGCGCCCCCTAAGGAGGACGCTGTTGCTTCTCGGAGGCAAGGTAGGCCGTTGGTCTAATAACATATGCATGATTTAGGCAGAGGTTAACTTTCTTCAACATTAGGCTTGAAAAAACTGCTTGTAACTCCCTGCTCAAGGATTCGGGCACAATTTTTCAAAAGCGATACAACTTTTGGGCTACTTGGACGACATTGCTGGCGGCAGGTGGAAAAACTGACGCCTTTGCGAGCTTGATCCTTAATTCATCACATTTCCCTCAATCTTTTCCATCTTCTCAACCTTCAGCTTAAATTTCAGCATTGGTCACGTTTCCTGTTGGCACGATTTAATCTTGCTTTACAAACTAAGCACGCGGACCAGTGTTGACGGATAAAATATCTGAAAATCTTGTTTTTCTGAAACAAAAAATCTTTGTTTTTAAGATTTTGTTCAAAATATAAAAAGAGAGAAATTTAAATTACAATTTTGAAGTATTTTAATACTAATACATACTAAACCATTTTTCCAAAAATACGTTACATCAGTTATTTTATCCAATTCGTTAAAATGCATGTTAGTTAGTGAGACAGAAATTGTGCATTGACTCTGTTCGACTCATATTTTATATAATAATGGAATCAATAGAAAAAGTTTTTCTTCAATACAAAAGGTGGTTCTTTTAATGTGCTAGATTTAAAAAGTTCTTGATATCAAAAATCTTGAAATTTGATGATTTCGAGGTAAAAAGTCTTGTAAAGGGTGATTTTTTAGCTGGTTTGGTTTTGGCAACACTGGTTTTGACAGCTGACGTGTGTTTAGTACCTTGTGTCACTGTCAAACAGCTTCAGTTTGGTTTGCAATTTAACCATGGATCGTCTTACAAACGAACAACGCTTGCAAATTGTTGAATTTTACTATCAAAATTCGTGCTCGGTTCGAAATGTTCATCGCGCGCTGCTTCCATTTTATGATCGGCATTCTCGACCTTCTGAGCAGTCTATTCGGAAGATTGTGACCAAATTTCGCACCAAATTTACTTTGTTGGACATTAAACCACCAACACGTTTACGTACTGTGCGTAGTGAAGAAAATATTGCGGCCGTATCAGCTAGTGTGACAGAAGACCGCGAAATGTCGATTCGGCGCCGTTCCCAGCAGTTAGGCCTTTGTTACAGCACTACGTGGAAAATTTTGCGGAAGGATTTGGGCGTAAAGCCTTTTAAGATACAGCTGGTGCAAGAACTAAAGCCAGCCGACCTACCACAACGCCGAATTTTTGGTGAATGGGCTCTTGGAAAGCTGGCCGAGGATCCGCTTTTTTATCGAAAAATTGTGTTCAGCGATGAGGCTCATTTTTGGTTGAATGGGTACGTAAATAAGCAAAATTGCCGCATTTGGAGTGAAGATCAGCCAGAAGCATTGCAACAGCTACCAATGCATCCCGAAAAAGCCACTGTTTGGTGCGGTTTATGGGCCGGCGGCATTATTGGGCCATATTTCTTCAAAGATGATGCGAATCGCAGCGTTACTGTCAATGGTGAACGCTACCGAGCGATGATAACAAACTTTTTTTTGCCCGAAATGGAAGTTCTTGACTTGCATGATATGTGGTTTCAACAAGACGGTGCCACATGCCACACAGCACGCGAAACAATGGCGCAATTGCGAGGCGAGTTTGGTGAACAGTTAATTTCACGTTTCGGGCCGGTCAATAGGCCGCCTAGATCGTGCGATTTGACACCATTAGATTATTTTTTGTGGGGGTATGCCAAGGCTAATGTGTATAGGGACAAGCCCGCTTCGATTGACGCACTGGAAGCCAACATCCATGCATTCATTCGTGAGATACCGGCCGATATGTGTGAAAGAGTATGCCAAAATTGGACTCAGCGGATGGGCTACCTGAGACGCAGCCGCGGTCAACATTTGCATGAAATTATCTTTAAACATTAAATTGCAAGGTTCAAACTATCGATTCAAATAAATATTTCATTCATTTTTTCGAATTTTTTGTGTTTTTTTTTTAAAAAAAGTTCTAAACCTCTTAAAAAATCACCCTTTACATGTTTTGGAGGTCAAAAATCTTGAAAAAAAAATATATATCTTGTAATCTAGCATCACTGACGCGGACATTGGTTGATATCCTTGTTAGCTCCAGAGTGCGTACGATTAAAATTAAAATAACGCTCTGACCCAGAAAATGTGTTGAACACACCGGCGACTCTCAAAAACCCACTGGCCTTACTTCACTGTTAGAAACCATATTTAGCATGACCATTTGTCAGGTCTTTGCACAATTGTTTCCCCTGTATACGTATAATAAGCATCTGCACTGCAGCAAAAGCCTTGCTGAAACAACAACATAATTAATGGCCAACATAAGCGACTTCTTAATCATTCGCCTCTGGAGCGATTTATCTAAACAGGTCAACAGCTCAAAATTTTCGCAATCAATTATAAACACCCTGCAAGTAGAGCCGTAGCACTACCACCGCCGATCAACAACAGCAGTCAGCGAAAGCAACAAGCACCCAAAGTCACCGCTGCCGCAATAAACTTATAAACAAATCGATCAAACTGGCAATTGAAAAATGTCAGCAAACTATCAATTGCTGTCTGTTTGGTAAGGCCCGGTAGTGAAACGGTATCCCAAATCTGTCAAATTCTTTCACCGATTAAGTGTCCCAAAAAAAATGTCTGCGTTTGCATTTCTATAGGTACATTGTTCTACTTACGGCAAAAAAAAAAAATAACAAATTTAAATCACACTTTAATGAAGCGTACAGTACTTGAGTAACATTTCGGACAGTTCCGGCGGCATTTTTACCTTCTGAAACGAAACAGAGAGAAAACATAAAATAAGATTGATTAAATAAACAAATACACAAAAGTAGCAGAGTAACAAAAGAAAAGATTGTTTTTTTTTCTCCTACCTTAAAAGCCAAGCGTTGGAAATTAAAAAAAAAAAAATATGTTTAATGATTGGGCGCCATTATTGGCGTAGATATATAGGAAATCCAAGCAATGGTTTCTCTTTTAAACAATCAAATAATAAAGTGGCGGTCGATTTGATTAACTTTACTTCTCGGCATGAATAATGAGACGAACGAGTGGCAAAAAACTTTATAATGATATGAGAAATACCAATTTTTTTTTGTATGGCACATACCTCATTAAAGAGAATATAGGTGTCGGGCAAGGCTTTTATACAAAGGGAGGTAATAAATTACAGATACAGGCTGAAGTGGGTGCTACTGAGTGAAGCAGGAAAGGTGCGAGAATATTTCACACCGATCAAGTTGGCGTTGGGTGAAGTGGAATGAGGCTTACGATATATTGGCCTATTCCAATTTAGCATAGACGCAAACCATGCATGGCTTAGTGGAATTGGTGCAGGAAAATAACTTCACGGGTAATAAGTTCACATATGAAACAATTTCAGCGAGGAATAACTTCACATAAAAAAAAGTGAAACTATTTCTCCACTCGAGCTGAAGTTATTTCCCTGCGCCAGCAGTGTTCCCAGACAAAAAATCTGAAAATCTTGTTTTTCCGAAATAAAACATATTTTTTTAAAGATTTTGATTTTGATGACCTTTCGGCTATCCAAAGTATCAATTTTAATAAAATCATCAAATTTCTCAACTCCACAGGCTGGTTTTGAGCTCCCTTAACTTCCTTCCCCCCTTTTTATCTTCTGGTTCCGTTAGTTTGTGGTCTCAAAACGGCGCTTAATGCGTTACTTGTGTTTTTCCCTCGTCAGTAGACGGGAATACAGCCACTTAAACCAACCAACCAACCAAACAAAGATTTTGTTCAAAATATAAAAAGAGCGAAATATAAAATGCAGTTTTGAAGTACTTTCCTACTAATCCATGAATCACCTAAATATCTATAAAAAAGCTTTTTGAAATTTTGGAACATATTTTAATTAAATTGACTTAGAATTTCATTGCTTATATCAAGATCATAGAATTTTGGTTCATTAAAGCGCAACAAATCCTTTGTAAAGATTAAAATTTCAACATCTGTTTCAGTACCTACTCAAACGATTACGAATTTTTGATTTATTTAAATATTAAATATAAAATATTATTTTAACATTTGCAAAACGAGTGTGGAAGAGGTAAAATATTGAAAATATAATCTTTTAAGACTGGATATGCGGAGTTTCCATTCGCTGATTTAACTGCTACATTTTAAATCAGTTATTTTATCAAATTTGTTAAAATTCATGATTCTTTAAGAATTGATGGAAACGTTAGTGAAACAGAAATTGTGCATGGGCTCTGCTCGACTCACATTATAGGTACATAATAATGGAATTAATAGGCAACGTTTTTCTTCAATAGAAAAGGTTCTTTTAATTTGTTGGATTTAAAAAGTTCTTCATAAAAAAAATCTTGAAATTTGATGAATTTGAGGTAAAAAGTCTTGTACATATTTTGGGGCACAAAAATCTTGAATAAAAGGTATATCTTGTAATCTTGCATCACTGTGCCTCAGTGGAACAACTGAGCTGAATGTTGAGTACGAGTGTCTAATGCTTCGAAAAAAAATCCTATCCATCCTTATCTGTTGCAGAAAATACAGGAGGTTAAAAAAAAATATTGAGTGCAGTGGAAGTCGAATAACACCACCCGTTCAGAGCTTGGAGGCTTTGTGGATTTTAGAAGTTATAACATGCCTTTCAAAAATGTATTTTTTGTAAAACTTTGGAGCACCTATAGTTTTACTAAATAAAAAAATATGATTTCGAGTGACGGAAATCTTTATTTGGAATTTTTGCAATTTTGTCTGTTAAGTGGAAAAGATGATATCCGTCGAGTGGCTGTCGTCAGTGTTGATACAGATTTGTGCCCGTTTTATTGCCGTCGTTTATCATGGCCCTGTAGCGTTCGCCAGTATCAGTGACTGTATTGCCGATGGCGTCCTCAAACAATACGGCCCAGTCACTCCTCTTGCGTGAACGCCGCACATAGTGGCTTTGAGTGGATGTTATAGCTCTTCATGCATCAGTGCCCCAGAAACGAGGCGTTAGCTTATTGACGTAACCGCTTAAGTGGAAATGAGCCTCGACGCTCATGATGATTTTTGAAACAAAATCGTCCCCTTCGTTGCTGAGATTGGAGGATCCACGCTCTTGCGGAGTATAGGCCTCTATTGCTTGTCCGTTGTATACTGCAGCTGTCTAGTTCAGAAATGTCTAATACGATTGACGTACGACGCCATTTGCAAAAATTATAACAAATATTCGAAAGGGTGATCAATTTTGCGCCACCTTGTGCATAGGTCGGTGGGTGCGTTTTTATGTTCTAGATGGGGCTCAGACCTACACCGTTGTTATAGTCTTCAAAAACTGACTGGTGTTCTACTACCTTCTTGTTGGCTTGGGCTACCGATGCCCCTCTTAATCGTTCTTTGGGTTTCATGCCTAAGAACACATTTCTTGTCGGTAAAAATGACCCATTCGGTTTTAAACAACCTCGTCACTTGAGCTAGGGATTCTGTTGATTGTCAGACTTGGCGAGAATGAAGTTTGTAAAATTGTCTGGTTGAGCACTGCTTAGGACAATTCATTTGACATCAATAGTTTGATCAATTTTCTCAAAGTATAAACTTTTGTAAAAGCTTAGCACCTTTAAAAGATCGATACAGAAAAGATTTTTAACTCTTGGAACAGACCAGTTTGCAGAAAAAATGACAACCTAAAGATGGCATGGTACGAGCGTATCGAAAATGCAAACGAGCACAGAAGTTATTGGTTCGTGTACATGGTAATCGGCTTTGGTAGGGAGTTTCTCGCGTGGTTTCTGCGCAAATATTTATTTTTCAAGTTCATAATGGGCCTTACCAATAAAATTTTTAGTTTCGACTCCTAATTTTAGTAGTTCCCAGTGGCTATATTTTCCATACAAATTTCGCAATTCTGAGCTTCCGTAAATTAGTGGAGACTAAAATTTGGTATTAATACGGCGCAGTGTATTTAGTGTCGATTAATTTTAGTCGAGTTTGAAGGCTTACTTGAAACATCATGACAACAATCGTACGTTCAATGAATTTGGCTATTATTTAGATTGCCGAAGTTTGGCAATGTTTACAAATGGTTCCTGTATGATTTGGGCTGTGAATGGAAAGTTTTAGTTTACTGCGCGAAATTATATGGACGTTGTAGATGTGTGAAATATTTGCGTGTTAAAATGGCGGGTTGGTTTTTTTTTTCGGTTTACTGTTGGATGTTCGACCCTTAAATTTTTGTGTGGCTTTGGTATCTGTTCATTTGGCCAAACTTAATTTAAAAAAAGTTCCTAATCTAAACGAATTTCTGAAGAATGGATAGGAGAACCAAAGTGCATCCTTCGGCGTACAACTTAAAGCACTTTAAAACAGTCTAAATACCCAAACAAGCTTAATGCCATTCCTCATATGGACACACAAAAAAAAAACCTCACATACATACAGCAATTACCGTCTCGTATCCTTTGTTCATATTTTGTTACACCCTTAGGTAGCACGTGCACAGTATGCATTATATCATATTTTGTGTACTGCATGTGACATTATCCTCGGCTGGCTGATTCGTATTAAAACTCTTTTCCAAACGTAAGTTTCATTTCAATATTACATTTTTTTTTGTGTGTGTTTTGTTCATTTTTGACGCTCCAGACGGTATCCCAGTTAACATGGTTAAAGAAGTAAAATTCTGCAAACGGCATGGCATGGTAAGAATGTATTGTAGGCTACTTCTTTTTTGCGACTGAACATATAATTGAGGAAAAAATAAAACAGCGGAAAGCACAAAATGCAGTCGAGTTGAATGGTTTCGGAGTACATTCACAAAGGAGAATTTAATTTCGCGTAGAGAGTTCAAATTTCTCTCTCTGTTTCTAGTAAGCAGCAACCAGCAACTGCAAAAGGACATTGACTGCTTTAAAGATATGAAACGATTCGCAAAAGGCTGGCAAATCGGTTTAAAATCATTCGCTCGATGAAAGGACTTTTCATTACTTAATGCCTGGGGCGGTACAAGGACAGACTATGACGATGAATTGTCTTGCTTTTTAAAGACTTATTTCGGAGAATTTTTGCAGCTCATTTCGTTCATTGAATCGGTTTGATGGTGAATGCATTGTTTGATGGATGTAATGGACCAGCTAATGATAGACGATAAAAGTCCTAGTAGTGCGAGTGTAGGACCTAAGTTCAAGGGTAGATTTGTCTGATGTTGTTTTGACGTGGCTTTGCGCAGTTTTGGAGTTATGTTTATGAGTTTGGAGTGCTGGTTGAATTAAATTTTGCCACATTTTTTGGGTGGACATTAGGCTATTAGTTGTACGCAAGGATACTTTTAATAGTGAAAGAGGTCACCATGATGAGAGTCAGTTGGCGGAGTTAGTCCATTAAGGGGGTTCAACTTTGAGTGTCATCCATTTCATAAATACATTTCTGTATTTTTATAATTTACTAGCTGACCCGGCGAACTTCGTACCGCCTAAAATTGAGTAAATTATAATCATCCATTTTAATAGTTGAACCTCTCTATTAAACGAATGAAACTCCCTTGGAACTAAATTGCGCTCAATGCATAAAAACGACTTCTTGATATTTTGTCCGCGCTAATGAGTCGTTCTTGAGTTTTTGCCCGACTAACACACCGCAATTGATTTTTATATATACAGATGTTAATGTGTGGAAAAACCCCCAAAATGTACGAATGAAATTCACGTTTTTTCACGCACGCACAACATAAGAATACGTTTTCCGATTTCCACCAAGCTTCACAAAAACTATATATACACCTATACCAAAGATGTGTAAAAGTTTGGTTAAAATCGGTAAGTGCGTTAAGACGTGAATCGGCGACTAACGAACACAATTTTAAGGCTCAATTTTTATATATATGTATAGTATATGTATATTGATTGATAGTTGTGTTGTTGGGTTGAATGGCTGATGAGTTGAACAAACTTGAAGATAAGGTGGCTAACCGGGCTGCTTTAAGTACCACGAAAAAACTTATAGCGATTTTCTATTAGTAAATTACAGCCTCGGCATCAAATTTACAAGTCCCAAATTTAGAATTTAACCATTTTGAATTTGAAAAAAAAAACCAACCAAACATTTTATTTCAACACTCTCTCTTAACTCTGACTCATTTTAATGGTTTAAGTCAATAACACGCTTCTTTTCAACACCAGAAAGCAAAAGCCCAATTATTTGTTTTATGTACGAGCCCATATTGGAAGTCCCATCTACCAAATCTTATATGACTTGCGTAATAGACACATTGGAGATTAATTTGAAAGCCCCAATAAAAAAGATCATTGGCTACCTATAAAACTCTAATTTATCTGGTTTCCTGGAAGAAAACCTAACAGCGTGGAACGATGTTTTTGGTTATTTGTTTTTTTTTTTGCACGCGAAAAAAGAAATAAAGTACCTACCTGCGGCGGCGGCGGACATAAATTCAGCAATATGGCATTTGCCGGCCATGTCGGTAGTCAACTTTAATTTTCTACCTTTATGCATCATTTAAGAACTTAATGGAGTTTTTGTGAGTAAGATATTATTGGAAATATGTGGACACAATGGGAAAGGGAACGGCCGATCAATTTAGTGACTGAAGGTCAGAATTGGGGTATACATAGAACACCATCAATAAATTTGAGGGTCTTTTTTTCTTTTTATGCGTCGCATCGACACGAGGATGAAGGAACTAGCTGCCCAAAACGAGAATATGAAGGAAATGCGGAGTCCCCGATTTTTTAGGAAAAACATTGCGTGTTTGACGTGGTAAATTTTTAGGCGCTCCTGGTTAATTATTTGATCTAATGGTTGGAAGGAAAAGGTTTGAAAAAGAGGATTGGTGAGTGGGAACCTGTTAGCCATACAAAAACAAAATCATATCCATTTGATGCCGAAATCTGTTAATAACCATTTTCCGGACAAGTAGCAGGTATTTCTAAAAATGCAGCTGAATGAGTAAGTGGTAAATGATTGTTTGACCTCAAAGACTCAGTAGCAACAATGTTTTCCAAGCTTAGACCGTTTTGTGATTTCCTTTTGTATGATTTACAGTCAACTTCGGTTATCTTAATAAAGCTTTACTTAAAAAATGGGTTAAGTGAGAAACAAAATTTGTCATTAATATTTCTTTTTTCAATTAGGTATCCGAAGTTCGCTTCACAGAAAATACCGCCTAAGTACAAAAAATTCTTTCAAATTCGTGTTTTTGATTGAATAAATTGAACTAGACGCCCTCGCAAAGACGAAGAAAGAACACCCAAGCGTCAGTTTTTTCCAGATTTACTGTCGCGATTCTATGAAAATCACTGCACTTAAGTCACCGTCTTGATGTTAAATACTTTAAAAAAATTTAGCAGGCTATAGTTTCCCAGTCGAATGAAAAGTGGCGACGGTTTGTTACAGCCTAAAGTATTGAAGATTTAATTTCTGGTAAATTGGGTTTGCACACAGCCTTTTGGTTTGCAGTCTTGTCCATCTCTACCTTTTCTGATTGTTCAACGTGCTTTGAACACAGCGATAGTCCGACTATAACTTCGCATTAAATGGTTAAACAACTTTGGAAGCTTCGCACTTTCTGAAAAAAGTTTGATGTCAGACGTTGTCACACATTCTATTGTTCAAAAATTTAACGTTGATCAGTCTGTGGACAACACTTCCAAATTACGGTCTTCTAAGCAATCAAATCGAAGCTCTATCCAATTTTGGAATACTGAACATGCGACTTATTTAACCAAAAAAGGTCTAGAAGCTGAAAGTATTTCAAAGGTTGGCTGCGTTTTTTCGAAATCGTAGCTCTACTCAATTTTGGAATACTGAACATGCGACTTATTGGAACAAAAAAAGTCTAGAAGCTGAAAGTATTTTAAAGGTTGGCTACGTATTTTCGAAACAAATAAATTAAGGTTATGAATTTAACTGTTTGGGCATATCTACATCACTTTCATACAACTCATGCGAAGCCATCTTTCTCATTATAAAAACACAAAAATTGTCGCTTTTCGCCTAAATCAGGGATCACTAATCACAGCTTCACAGCCATCCATGGGCATCGCATCGTAAATCATTCAACTCATCCATGAGACAACTGAACGTTAGGACAACTCGTCGATTGGACTTTTCATTGGGTGGCTTGCTTGGCTCGGACCCTGTACAACTTTTGACTGCCCAATACTTGAATGATCTGCCCTAAAGTTCAACTGTCTCATGGATCAGTTGAATGATGGGTATGCGATGTCCATGAATGGCTGTGAACAGTGAACCCTGATTAAGGCGAAAAGAGACAATTTTTGTGTTTTTATAATGAGAAAGTGAAAACGATGGACAAGCTTATAAAAATGGGGAAAAATATCAAAAATCTTTATGAAACTTAAATTAAACAAAAGTATAATAAAAAACGATTTTCATTACAAAAAAAAAATTCAAAGTTTACTCAGAACGAAATGTTTTTACTGAACATAAAAGAAAGCAGTCCTTCGAGCGCCTACGTGCATGCACAAAAATCAACTACGTTATACCTCATTTTAGGCACTCTGGAAAGTCTGATTTTTTGTTATAGAATTTGTGATGTTTTTAATTTTTTCAAATAAAATAAAATTAAAATCTCACTTAGGGGGGAAAAAAGGAAACTTTTTTCGAATTTTGGGGAGAACTAATGGTTTTGCTGCTAAAAAGGGGAAAACAGTCTTCAAAGTCTGGAAAAACTGTTATTGAGATATACGGAATCAAAGTTCAACGACAACTTTTGCTCCAACTATTTTCATTTAATTCCCTTAAATTTTGTACCTATAGTTATTTATTTTTTTTAAATGCATTTCTTTATAAAATGACCAACGGGCACAAAAACTATATAAATTTCCGTAAAAGTTCAGCGATGAAATAAGTTATGCAAACATAGTCGCAGGTAAAACTTGCTCGACTTCTGCCCCTTATACTTCCAACCATTTTGGGTTTAGGTGCTCAAAATATTCAGAAGAAAGGCACATTCAGTGTGCCACTGGACTCCAAAGCCACAAACTAACTATTCACTGAAAAAAAAAAGCAACACAACACATACTCGCAATGAATGCGTCGAATTTTTCATGCACCAATCGACTAATCGCCATAACTTGTCACGGATTTCTGTTTCCATTTTAAAATGAAAAGCTTACCCACCACAGCGCCATATGTTGCACAACTGCGCACACATTGGCCTTAGTTCCTCTATGATCCACAACATTATTCCCAGGGGAAATGCAAACATCCACTCATCCATCTAGCTTTTTCCACCACCGCGCACATTAAATGATTTTTACAACAAAAGGCTATGTAAACAAAACTGTCTGCAAATTCTTGGCTATATTCGGCGTGAGTGTGTGTCTTGTTTACAAGGTACTTCTGTGCGCTTAGGATTAGTGCACAAGGAGTGTACCTTCACTTGTTAGATTTACATGCGGTTCAAGGGATTTTCCAACCAAAACAAAAAGACCGAAATCTTCTTTTGTTGGCAGATAAATAATGAGAGGGTATGATGGCCGTGCACTTATTCCAAAGGAACACAACCCCAAATGAGAGCAAGTCCCTTTTGTAAGCGACTCCGCATCGAGCTGCAAACAAAAAAAAAACTTTAGGGAAACAAGTGAAATAGAAAACGTGTGAAAAAGCGTATACGAATAGCGGGAGGTGTTGAAAACGTTCAAGAGAATAATGTACGCTTGGAGACGCTTCTTTGGCTGTTGTTCAGTCCATGTGCGAATTTTACGACGAAAATTCTGTCTGGAAATAAAAACAAAAAAAAAATCCTTCCCACATATACAAAAAAGAGTTCGTTGCATGCGTTCGCTATACCGATTGTTTTTTTTTTATTTTTTTTGTCGGTTAATTTTTCTTAGCAGTGTGCTTTGTTATTGCAGAGAGCGAGCGACGCGAAGCTTAATCCTTGGCATGGCCGATGCAATGCAGTGGCAGACGGAAACACAAAAGAGACAACAGCGGCATGATGATGATGCTGATGATGACGATGACGACGACGACGACGACGACTTCCTCACACCACAAAAACTGCCGAATGCACTTACCCTGTCTGAGTTTAAACCATGACCCGGGTGAAATATGAAGAGTGGCACTTGAAACAGACACATTCCTTCCACCGTGGTCCGTGGTGGTAGTTGACTGGTGCAGCCAGGATGATGAATGACAGGATATAATCCCTTTTAAGAGCTCTTCTAATTGATAACAAGTGTGCAGTTGTGTTGGTACATGGTCCGTCGGTGTGTGGATACGTGTGCGAAACTCTAGTCGAGCAATCTCTTCAGGGAAGTCAGCCAGACATGTTGTGTGTGAATGGCAGTGCGGGGGACGTGTGGCAGTCCCCCCACTGTTGTCGATGCTTCCGATTTGCTCAGCCATGTATAGCGTTTTATGAAGCAGAGCAGTCTTCAATGAAAGATGCGACCAATTTCCAGATCCTGGACGGTGTCAAAAGTAATGGTGAGGCGTTCATATTTATTGTGAAGGGAAGCTGTGATAGCTCGAAGGAAGCCATGCAGAAAAAGGATATCCTTTAATTGGCAATTGATACTGCAGTAGTGTTCTCAGTTTAAATTAAAAGGTTTGTTTCATTTAGTTTTAATTGAAGATTTTATGCAAAGCTGGTTGGGTTAACCTCTTAGGTGGAAAGCGCAATTCAGAGTGAGGTTAACCGACCAAGAGGGCAAAAGAACATTCAACAAAATTCAGAAGAAACGTCATTCGACAAGTAATCAAAAAGGTTGCCATTGTTCAACCGAGTTGCTGATGCAACAGATACATTACATATGTACACTTAGTTAAGGGGGGTTTGGAAAGAAAGCGTAACACGTTGATGAACTTTGGAGGGGGCTATTATATACTACCGAATGTCTGGGTGAATTCAAAATGATCAAATCGCATGTGTTTTACTGCTAACAAGGAAAAGTGGGTGAGTAGCAGTCGAGGAAAATTGTGACATTTGTTCATTTCTCGTCATGATCGATTGGGTTACAAGAAACAAATTTACAAAAGGTGTTTTTTATTATCAGCGTGATCTGATCCCGATCAGATCACGAAAATAAAACAAGACGGATTATTGAACTTTTTAATTTTGAGGCAACATTTGCTTTCAAAAACAAAACAGATAATACAGGGTGTTACAAACTTCATATTGACACCATTCATCATCAAAACTATCCTGTCTTTCCAGCCAAGCAATTAGCCCTACACATTTAATTTCATTGGTAAAATACTCGGCAAATATATTTATTTCTTACGAAATATAGATAGCTATGATGATTTTTATTATCCCCAACTTGAGAAATAATTGGTTCGTCATTTATACTTGGATCCCCCTCACGTTTTGTTTTCGCGACAAAATGTAGCCTGTCATTCGCAGAGGTCCTATCTATCCCTATACCAAAATTCATAAAAATTTTGTTATTTTGGTTTTGCGGTCGTTAAAATAATAATAATGCAAAAAAAGCACCCGAAAATCTCTCTATTTTTGACACTTCATTTGTTAAGATTGGTTGAGCGTGTGAACCATAAACTAAGTACAAAATTTAATACTTAGTTTATGGTGTGAACTGCAAGAGGTAAATATACTACTACAGTAACACCAACATTCCACAGAAAAACATTGTCGCTCTCGCTATTGATTACATCCACATTCACCTCGTATACTTCTCTTTCGTTTCACTTAATCGGAGAAAACTTTACGCAGTTTTTGTTGAAATGTATGTGCTTGTGCGATGTGCGCTAGCCAAAAACCCCAAGGCAGAACAACGACCAAGAACAACGGCGGCTGATAATTTTCGATTTGAGAAAATAAATTTAGTTTTTTCATGTTCGATTTTGGGTCAGCTTCTAGATGACACAGAAAGCTGATTGATGGCTCAAAATAATTATGGAAGTGTTGGCTCTGTTAAGTATTTTGTTTTGTTTGCACTGATTGAGAATTGTTGGAGTAATGGCGATTAAAAGGCAGTAAATTCAGAAAAAAAAACACATTTTGGTCAAAAACGCTCCCAAAAAATAGGCATGACAATGAAAGGAATAGCCTATGTCCTTCTACGGATCTTAAGGGACATTTCAAAAAAAGTTTCATCGAAATCTGTGCAGTTTTATTATATGTATAGATATTCTGCTCAACGTGATGTCACACAAGGCACATGCCATTTCACTTGATATGTCTGGGGTGTTACCATATTTGAATCAAATTTGCATAGTTTTTCTTTTCAAATATATTTTTGTGAAACAAATTTAGTATTTTATGTTCAAATATGCAACACATGAACAATATTTTGCTGCTACCACTTTTATCTTGGCATATTAAGGTGTGTCCAGACCAGCGAAACATTTCAGAAATGTTTACGAAATGTTTCTGAAGCAAATCGGACACATTTCACAAACACTTGTAAAAGATTTCTGAAAATTATTTATTAAATGTTTATGAAATGTTTCAATTGTATCCTTTTTTGGACTAGAAGAAAATAATGTGGTAGGACTATTAGCAGCGAGTAAAGTTTTTAGTTTTGTAATCTTGGTCTCGGGAATCACCCGACACGCGATTTAATTCAAATAATTTTATTAACCGAATCACTTTCTCATAAGGTATTCCAAGCTTTACCGGACATTTTTATTTTATTTAAAAAAAAATATTACTCGAAAAACAGCGCTCACTTCCTGCAGGGAAACTTGTAAAACAAAAATGATTTTCCATCACGATTGGGTGACTGGGAAACATTTTATAAATGTTTTTTTGGTGTCCAGATCCAAACCAGCAAAACATTTCATAATCTTTTCATAAAAATTGTTTTGTGTAATAAATGTTTTAGAAATATTTATGAAACATGTAAGTATTTAATTGTTTATCAAATGTTTGGCTGGTCTGGACATACCTTTATAGAATGAGAAAAAACAAAAAAAAATCGGAATACGGACGGGGATTTTCATTCGAATTCGAATTCGAAAAAATCAATTCATTTTTTGTGTTCCATTTTTCAGTCTGGCAACGTGATTGTGTGGCTATCCCTTACAGGCACACCAACATTTAAAAATAAAACAAGCCTCCTAGTGGGAAATAGTAGAAATAATTTACAGATCATGACTCCTGATCTCGTTGAGAAGAAGGATCATGTGCTGTTGTTGTAAGTGCATGTAAAACGATTATCTATATGGATCATAGCTGATAATAAAAAAAACAGTTAAATGGACCATGGCCTTTAACTGCATTTCTTGAAACACGTTTTCTCTTCTGTTAGGACGGACTACATACTTCCTTCTCAGTCATATTCTCCTTCTGCTCTGGGGTCACCCTCGCGTTGACAGTCTCTGTTGCCGGAAGAGGTATAAGCAAGAAAAGCAATGGCCATAGAAAGAAGCAAGGACTTTGACTGACTTCAACTGACAGACGTCATCTACAACCCCTTTTGGGAGATATCACTAGCCCTTTGAATTCTAAATCATTTTCATTATTCGCTTAAAATTTGGACTCACTATCGATGGCAGTTCAAAAGGTCTTTCTCATTCCCAACTTCTATATTCGGTCACCTAGATTAATACCCAAAATAGTTCAAACAAGGCTTTCAAAATCGTCGACTTAAACCTTGCGATCGGTGATGTCTGATGTCTGATGTCATTTGACTAATTAATCAAAAGGCGACTTTATGAATTTATTTCGATTTCCCCAACATCCACCCACCTACAGTCACTGAATATATTTTTCTCTTCACCACCACCTCCAGTGGATTAATTTGTAATTCCCTCCATTTCATACTTTGCAGACACTATTAGCGAGGTGACACCTCATGAAATCGCCAAATGCGATACGAATTCAATTCGTTCTGCCCAGACATGGTATAAGTTACTCCATCAGCAAAGACCCAAAAATGCGTTCGCAAAAGCCATTTGAATATTCATACGAAATCATTTCGTCGATAGTCGGCTTCTAGCTCGGTTGGCCTGTTGGCGGCCGGGGAGCGGCTGCCAATTGAATGCAAATGATGCTGAAATTTGATCCTTTGCTTTTGCGATCCTTGCAGTTTGTTCGGTGGAACTGTGTGTGCTGCCATTGACAACGACAGCGTCGACCACGAGCAACTGTGGTCTGGAAAACCACGCAATTCATACGAAATGTATTCTACAGATACGAGTCGAGTATCCGCCGTCACATCACAACCAGCCAGCCAGCCAGCGTTTGGAATTTGCAATAACAAGAGTGGGGAAAAAAAAAACAACAACTGGTCCCTCCATGCAAATGTTTATATGGCTTCGCGGTGTCGCCCCGGCAGAATGCAATGAAGTGCATCGCGTAATGCGACTGCAGTGGGGTGTTATAGTGGTTAAAATATTAATTACTGACTACTTTCACTATACACTCGCTCCCCACCACATACTCAATCATTTTAATAACTACATTTCGCACAAGAAGCGTATACGCAGAGATGGAGGTCAAAGAGGGGTTTCGCTTTTAATCACCTCAAAGTGTCAAAGAATTTCTGACAGAGGGTTAAATTTCAAGGCAGTCCTGCCATTTGTCGCCCGCAGAAATGCAAGGAATCTGACCGTTCTTGGCTGTGACTAATTGAAAGCTCAATCGAACATCTATCGACAAAGTAGTCGCAACGCCATTTGGCTGAGGTATGAGGTATTCGAAATACAACAGCCGTTCACACTTCAGTGCTGCAGCTATAGCTTGTATATAAGGTGAACGGAGGTGTCAATTACCATTGCCATTCTTGGTTTCTCGTTTGAATTCGGCTGCGTATTATCTGGAAATGGCAGGGGACGAGGGCAAGAATGTACATGTGGTGTATAAGTTCACACTTCGTCGCCCAAAATGCATACAACGAGAGTCGACAAAGGGTTTTGTCTGCATTTACACAAACTCCAAGTGGGAATTAATCCCTTACCCGTCTTGTTCAAATTCACTGAGGTATGCATATGAGTGATGGTCGTAAATTTGGATACGTTGACACGAAGTGATTATTCGTAATGGACCTTCTGACAAGCTTATTCGGGCCTAGTAATTATTTTTAACCTTCGCACTAGATTTTTTATGTCAGCATATGCAGGTTTGAATGGAAAATTTCGCCATTGTGAGCTTGAAAAACTTAACCTGGACACTAAAAATGATTATCGCTGTTCGAATTTATGTCGAGGTGCTTATGGTTCTGTCAATGTTCTCATTTTTTAATCTGTGAGTAGTATGTGGTTAAATTTGACATGTTTAAGGTGCAGCTCGAGGTTTGAAGGAAACTGAGAATCTGCGAGTAGGCGGATACCTAATAGAGCTATACAAACAAGAGTGAAGCTCCAAAATAGCTTTGTTGAAATCGAACACATTTTTAAAGCAGGTTGTAAGCAACATTGGGTCTAGGTCTAAGCATTGAAGGTTGGTGTCATAGTCAGAGTTAAGTCGTCATTATATTATATTCGATCTTTCTAGTTCCGCACCACTTTTTAAG